>NNCF01125987.1:79094-106621 GCA_002313205.1 Laupala kohalensis | reverse complement strand
CAATTGGTCTGGAATGGACGAAATCCTGTTTGATATCCGCCAAGTCTTTCTTCAGCATACGCACGTCGTTTTACCTTGATTTAATAATGTAATGTGTATTGCATTCAGCTCGTGCTTACACATTGGCTTAATTTGACTAATGTTGGAGGTATGGCAGAGAGTAATAGATAAAGATTAAATTTTTTACTGGATTGATTATTCTGGATAGATTTTTCTAACATTTAGAAAACTAAGTTTAACATATTTGAACTGAATTAATGAAGATTGTAATTCTCAAATTAAAACCAGTATCTCAAATTCAAACGAAACACCTCAGAGGTCTTCTGGTCTCACAAGTTGAATGAGGATGGTAGATTGGCTCAGAAGGTGAACGGGATGGCACAGTCGGTTAGCGCATGAGCGCGCTGAGTTCATGGTTTCCGGGTTGGAACCCCGGTCCCGTCTCCCATTTTCATGCAACGTAACGTAATTAATCTGTTACCTGGCGGTGGGGTTTGCCTCAATCTAAAATATTTCTAAATCTTCCCATTGACGCAAATTACTCCTTTTTTTCTTTATTATATGTCAAAACGTAACTTTTTGTGCGTTCAAATATATCGGCATGATACCTTGTAGCACATTTATGGCATCCTGTAAAACTGTTATTATGTACCTGTGAATCTTCACGGACAGACCCTTTGGAGTTGATTTAATTCTCTTTGAACCTTATAAAACATTATCCGATGTCCTCTTATCTTACGTAATAAAGCAAATTCGATCCTATTGCTCCCCAATAGAGGTTCAATACCTCTCAGTTCCAAATATTGTATTGTAAATTTTTTCCTCTTTGATTATGTTATTCTCTAATAATCAATTACAACGTACAGATACATAAATGATGTCATGTTTATTAAGAATATAGTAACAAACTCTTTCGTAACCAAACCATGAAGTTATTCGATAATAAATCCTTGTAATTTACTAGCATTGTTAGAACTTCGAACTTCTTTAATAAATTCCGGAAATGGACCAATGTAACGTGTTGCGTTTTAAGGATAACGTTTAAACAACGTTAACAATTTGTTAAAAAATACATTCATAATATTTTAACATTTCAACCTCTACTGATCTCTCTCTCTCTCTCTCATACTCTATAATATACATTCGTAAGACCTATTTACCGAATAAAATATGAACATAAGTATATAAATATAAGCAGAATTACATCATAGAAAAGAACTAAAATACAAATTCACTCACCATTTTTATGATCCGTNTATATAAATATAAGCAGAATTACATCATAGAAAAGAACTAAAATACAAATTCACTCACCATTTTTATGATCCGTCAAATATCATTAAGTGTTAATTTTTTAACTTCCGGAGACACTCATCTCGAAGAATCTACTCGGACATATCATTGTATGCTGCCCTTATAGTTTCAAATGATGAGTGGTATTAGGCGCTTAGAGTCATAGAAATGTAAATGTACCACAGGATGAATTATGGGAGAAATTGTAAAAACCCATTTATCATTCCCTGAATAGCAGACGATATATTTTTGTCCCCACATTTACATAAAATGTAAAGTAATTAAAGGGATCTTTACAGTATTCCTATATTTTCCTGTTTCCCTTCAGAAATGGTTTTTTTAAGTCTTCGTCGAGGAAACACATTTCCATCTTCATCAGACTCTGTCCCATTTACTAAAGTGTCAAAGTGGAATAATGGTTAAACTCATAAACATTAAGTCGTAGTTACATTAAGTATTATTTCATTCTTGGAAAGCTAATGGTGGTACAATTCTGTATATGGAGGACAATTAGCTTTCAACCTGAACACTGAAAGTGAAAGAAATAAGGTAAATGTTTAAAGAAAAGATTATGTTATAAAATGTAGAGATATAAGAAAAAGTTTTATCAGCAACACAAAAAGGAGCTACTCGGGAAAAATAACTTCGAAAGGAAAGTATGTCTCTATTTTAAAAATTTAATCAGCTAATACTATTAAAACCCAAGTGTCAAAGGTCATTCTCTATGTAAATGAAAGACTAAATCACGCAGAATAATGTTTTTGAGTAAAATAGTATGTAAACAAATTAGGAAGCAGAAAAAACAGAGTAAATTTAATATTGAGTACACAGTCGTAGAAATATGATAAAAATGAATTCCTGTCTTTTCTCAGTTAAGCTACAACAGCGGGACAATTGAAATGCTAAGAACTCTCATATTTTACAATTATTTTTATTCTATTTGCTGCTCTATTCTTCATTTAGCCTCTGCATCAAGTGTTAGGCAGCTATATTTCGAGCGCATCTTCAGTGATTGTTTTAGGAATCCTATCTAGGTTATGTATTCCACAAAGACTTCATAGCGTAGCTTTATTTCTATTACTCTCTTCATATTTGTTATGTTTAATACTTCTTTACGTTTAAAAAATTGTATATATTGTGAGATTTGAATAATTCAGTAATTAATAGTTAATAAAATCATCCTTGTTCGGGAATAATAAAATTTAAAAGCGAGAGAGGGAGAGTTGTTGAAATTTAAAAGGACGGCCGTTGGAAGATGACGAAGGCAGCGGTCGCATCTGGTATGGCGCAGACCTACGGTCGGCTCTTTTGGGGTCAAAGGAAATTTAAACTTTTTAGAAATAGCAAGTTAGCGAGGGGGTTGGGCGAAAGGCGACCAAATCCGACCGCAATAACCCCAGATGTGCGAAAGGTCGAAACAAGAGCCATCTTGTTTGGAAGATCGTAGTAAGTAAAACGTCGTTGCAAGAAAACGTTAGAAAATATTTGAAACCCTTTAAAAATTTCCCAATCAGAATCTAGGCGTAAGAAGGGGTAATCGTTTTGGCATTGGAAGTTTCGGGTACGTGGGATTCAAAATTTGGAAGATCTTTGGGGGGGAAAATAAAATGAGAGGGGAGCAAGACCATTTAAGGAATGTCAAACGAAATTTCCAGCTCATGTTTCTCAGATCGCTCATGTTTTTCAGATCGCTCATGTAGCTCAGATACTGCTCGGATTTCTGAAGTTGCTCTCATACTGCTCAGATTTCTCATACCGCTTATGTTTCTCATGTCGCTCAGATCGCTCATATCGCTGATATCGAGCAGATCAGTAACATCATTCACGCTCGTAGCTGGTAGCCTCGACGCGGCTGACATTGCTCAGCTCATATCGATCACATCTCGCAGTCAGCTAATATATTTCTAGCTCGTCGCCGCAGACGCTAACGATCGTATCAGCTTTTCGTCAGATGTTTTTTAGCTGCGCTCGAGATTTAATTGTTGATCTTTTTTTTGATCATCGGGACGAGTTAATAAGCTGATCTCGATCCAAACCACGCACGAACTATTTTCGGGTGGTCATTCGGACGGACGTGGTAATGCTGACGCTGTGTTTGGAGGAGCCGATTCCGCAGAGAATGAATAGGGCAACTTTTGGTAGTCGCCTCTGATTGACACCGTTAGCGGTCACCCGAGATTGGAGCCGTGCTGACCTCTGCGAGGACCCTACGCTACGGCCTGCCTAGTCGGTCATCTTGAGAGGTATTATACGACTGTTGGTAAATGTTTAATACCAACGTCGTATTGCGCTTGCGCGTCATAGAGCAATTGTCATAAATGATAAAAAAGAAGCACGAACTTTGGACTAAATCAGTGCCAAGACAGATTTCATTTACTGATAAAATTATGCCATGTTTAAATTCAGTGCATTGCTAGGGTTAAAAGAAAGGTAGATTTAATAGTTGAGAAGCTAACATTATTATCAAATTCAGTGTGTTACTATTGTTTGAGAAAGAGGGAGAGTTGAGTGTTAATAAGATAAGATTTAAATTCAGTGTATTGCTATTGTTTGAGAAGCAGGGAGATTGAATTGTCAATAAGAAAATATGATGGTTAAAGCCAGTGTATTTTAGTTTGTTTGTTTTTTGGAAGGAATGACGTCACTTCGGCGTTAGTGTTAATATTCATATTTGATTACCAATTGTGTTTGTGTCTTTTGGGGGAAAACAGCATGAGGGGTGTTGTGGTAATTAAAACAGTAATTAAAATAAATGGATTTATTTGTTAGTAGCGTTTTCCTTAAGTGGAACCATTGCATGGTCCTTTCCTTCATTAAAAAAATCGGACCCAGAAATTATTGTGGAACCCTGAGATAAAATAGCCGAGGCACCCAAAATTTAAATACTGTATATTTTTTTAAATTGAAGTTCCGTTCTGCCACAATATTCACATCTCTCCACCCCCCATCATATGCATTTGCACAGTTCACAATCCGTTGTTTCCCGAACTTCTTTCTTCGTTTCTTCGCGTTTCTTTATTCTTTGTAAATACATGGCGAATTCCTCATGTCCATTTCATACTTCCATGTAGTAAGAAGCCTTTTGTATATCGCATATTAAAGTAACATCCGTTATATAGTCGTGTGTTGCATGTCCCTTACTCTTATTTTTTCAACATGTATCAGTTCCGTTGTAAATTTGTTTTTTCAAAATTTATTTTGTTTTATTTCAATAATTTCCCCATTGACACAAATTTCTTGAATTTTTCATTATTATTTGGCGAAAGATAACAGTACAGACAAATTCAAACTTACCTGCACAAGAACATAATGATTGAAAAAATGCAAAGTGTTGATGGGTGAGGTTGTGAGATGAAAGTTAATTGTTAACAATGTTAAAACGATTTAATGACATGCTATGATATGATGAGAATTAATAATACAATACTGATTTTCTAGAGATGACATGATGATGTGAAGAGAAAATCCAGGAAACCAGTTGGTTGAAGCTGTTGTAGAGTTGATCCGGATGGGTGACGTGATGACAAAGAAAAAGTTGATGAGTAGTAAATCTCTGGTTGCACGTATCTTCTGAGGTGCAATTACTGACTAGATCTTGCGAGAAAATGTCGGCTTGGCGACGAGAATAAAGGTAGCGATGCGATGTGTTCGAACGTAATAATCCCTATTGTGAAGGGTTAAAGAAGAGAAAACATATATCGGTTTGGCGCCGACAGTAAAGAGTTCGAAATGCGATGAGAGAGGCGAGATCAGACGTTTTATCCTCTCATTAGTAGTAGCAATCTTAGTAGTCGTGTATTAGCACTGAATCTCGTGTAGAAGTAGCGTAGAGAGGTAGAGAAGAGAAGAGGCCATGTGGTTTATATAGTTTTAAACTAGTGCGCTGTTGCCAATTTGATTCGATGAATCGATGTGACATTCTGCTAACTCGATCAGGAGTGACACGAGACGAGGAAGTTTTGGCTTCGCCCAACTCTTGCGTGATACAGCATTAACACTCCAATGTAGTCGGCGAAGAAACTTGTAATTAACTCAGTAAATTATATTATGATAAATAATTCTTATATATTTTTTAAGTATATGGCAAAATATTTGAATCAACCTATGGCTTGAAAGGAAAATTTCCTTAGCTTATCAACAATCAAGATATATCACAAAAATTGACCAAAGAGATGATTCACTTAGTAAATGATTCAATACATTGTCTTAAAAGATTCGACTCACTTGTTTAATGAGAACTTATCAAAAATGTCTGAACAGTAACCTTTTGTGCATACAAATCTATTGGCATGACGCCTCGTAGCACATTTCCGGCATCCTGTGGAACTGATTAATGTGTGCTTATTAATCTTTACAGACAGACCAGTTGGAATTTATTTAATGCTCTTTGAACCTTATAAAACACTATCTGACGCAATAAAGCAAAATCGGTTCTGTTGCTCCCCCATAGAGATTCAGTTCCCGAAATATTGGATTTGCTTAATACCCATCTCACAAGATTGAGAAATCGCAGCGGCTCCATCTTGATCACCTATTGTATGCGCGCATCGAAAGACACTTTTTCATTGACGATAATTCCTAAGTTTCTCATCTGTCAAACTATTTTTATGCGCAGTTCATAAAACTCTTTATAATCAGTTGACGCCTGTTTCGTGATGTTAATCCTGTTCGCATTGCACGAGTATTTTTCTGGAGAGAAACGCAGAGGTCCTCCCCAAACCATTGAATATTACTCGTCACGGTTCTTGTATTTCTCTTCACATATCTCCTTTCTACTCTACTACTACTAAAGTATCAGCGTTTGCGGTGCATTTTGTTCCAATGATTTTTACTTATTGTAATATATTGTTCATCAAAATATTCCACATTGCAGGTCCACTTGCCGACGACTGAGGACACCCCTTCCATGCTATTCGTGGGATTTTTGCTTTTCCCAATTGTAAGTACTTTGTTTTATCTTGCAAATAGGAACATTCACAGATACATATATAATCCAATTTTACACAAAGTGGCCGNAATAGGAACATTCACAGATACATAGATAATCCAATTTTACACAAAGTGGCCAATATAATCATGCACTTAAAATTTCAAAAGCCCCTCGGATGTCAAGGAGGATGCACATTACAAGTACTTACTAGTTTGCTCCGAAATTTCACACAATAAATGCATAAAAACGAAGTCATTAACATTATAGGAGTTTATGGAAAAGGTAGAATGTTAAGAATACTGTAAAATTCTACAGGTAAATTTTGCCTATCTCGTGTATTGTACTTACTAAATTCCACTTCTGGGGATGTATTATTTATTTCAGATACTACAATATCTTCGAGTATTTGAAACTCTAATAAATATGAGCAGCGAAAATGTCTTTGCAATTTTTATCTACGTGATATTTTCACTCAAATTCGTATCGTCTGATCAAGAGGATCTTCTACCAACAACGCCAATGACATTACCCGGACCTCAGAGATCGGAAGATACCGTATTTGCCACGCCAACTTGCGTTCCCTATGCGCATTCAATATGCGATGACCAGTGGATAAGCTTTGGAGGTGATGCGCGCTTAATTCAAGCGTTGGCAAATAAAATCGGAGTGAAGAAATGCTTTAAGACAGAGAAAGATAACAACTGGTCAATCACTGATGCAATCCTGCGCCTACAATTTGGATTAGTAGATGTTATGGGAATTGCATTGCAACTCTATCCTATACCTATTGAAGGGATTAAATTTCTCTATCCTCATGTCAGANGTACCTATTGAAGGAATTAAATTTCTCTATCCTCATGTCAGAAGTGATGTCTGTTTGCTTGTGAACAAATTACCTGCTGATCGTCGGCCGATATTTCACGCATTTTCAAACCAAATTTGGTCTGCAATTGGGATCATGTTGGTGCTTTTCATTGTTGCTTTATATCTCTGAGGACAACCGGCAGTGGTTTTACACGTATTGAAAACGTTCGTTTCTGGAACATTTCCTTCCAACAATGGACCCAAGACGCGCAAAGCCCTTCTTTTGTCGTTGAGCGTATCTGGCGTTATTCTCCTGTCGGCGTTTTCTGGCTGCATCACTAGCATCGTATCTGTTCCCAAAGAGAGCGCACAAATCGACACTTTGGAAGAAGCCAATGCCAGAATCACGGAAGTATATGCTCATGATGTCTTGTATACATATTTAGTGGACAATGGTGAGAATGATGTGGCGTTTGAGATTTTTAAGAAGAGAATTGATTCCTTTCCAACGGACTCCAATTTTTTGAAGAATGGTTCGACAAGTGGTTTAATCCATGTACGTGATACTCTTGAATTAATTAAATGGACAGGCCATGTTGATGAAAATGGACAGCCTCTAACTCACATTGTAAAGGAATGTTTGTTATCACCTGCATACAGAGCATTTCATTTTCGAGGTGATTGGCCTTATTATGAGATGTTTAACGATATGCTCATGAGAAATGTGTGATGCAGGAATCTCCGAATGGCTCTACAGGTAAGACATTTTCTGCTGGAGAGTAACCTAGAATTCTTACACGTAACTTTCGGGGTTGGTATAAAAATCTGCTATTTTAAATATTTATATTGCTCCACCGACGCTGTCAATCATAAATCATAATCGGTGAAGTTTGCAATTTCCAACAGTTATGGTAACATTGCACTTGGCAATTAATCTGTCAAAGAACACATTTTTCTTTCCTTTCTTCTTTTATTATTATTATTATTTTTCTTTTGTCTTTTCGCGTGACTTCGCGTGACATAGTCCTTGATAAAACATGATTTAAAAAATTAGTTTATTACATTTCACTTGGTCTTACGCAGTTTGTAATTGCTTTTTTAGACAATAGATTTTATTTATTGTTGCAGAGTACAGTATTATTGAATTCGGGATCAATTTGCATTTGCACATTTTTTGTAGTAAATGAAACGTTAATTACTCGAGAGAATTTTTTCCCATTTACTTATCAAGTGAGAACAATATCTGTAAATACGTCACAAAGATTTTTTATATATAAAATTGTTCCTTATTAATAATGCACGTTTGTTTCGATGTGTACTTTACCGTGTCACAGTTGTTAACATTAATTCTGTAGTCGAATCCTGTACCGAGTTTTTCTCCGCTTTTTCTCAGCGTAGAAGCGGTTTTGTTTTACAGGCGCATAAGTCTCGTGCCTAGGATCAACATCTTTTGAATTTATAAATATCTCGAATTTTTAGACTTATTTTAATAGTTACTATTTTTAAAAAAATATCGAATTACTATAGTTTGGAGGTGTAAACTTTGAAATATATTTTGTGTTGTAAATACAAGTTTGTGGGTATTTTAAAAATATATTTACTCTCAGCTAACTATGTTTATTCAATTCATGGGGGAGCAGAATTGACAAATCTAACAATAACCTCTACCTTCCACCACCTATATTCTATCTCCTAGAGAAGATAATCCTCAACAGGAGGCTAAATTTTCCATTTTCAAATTCTACCATAATGATGATAATGATGAAAATAATAATAATAATAATAATAATAGAAAGGAAAAAGTCGGAGTATTCCTTATGTTTCCAGAAGTGGGAAGTGTATAAAGAATTTAATTTTGTCATTTGTTTTGACGTTGATTGAAGTCGAAGATAATGTCTAGAAATACAAATATAATAAATCAAACAATTAACTCATAATTCAAATCAGCATATTTGAGGAAACAATGAGAACATGCTGTCTCTTTATATACACTATAGTTATGAATTTCAAGTAAATTATGGAATTTAAGAGTATTATATTTGCAAAGAAATATTGAGATTGCATTTGAATATTATATACTTGAATATTCTTTTTGCAGTCAGAGGTTCTCTGATTTTCGAAGACTTGGACTGGAAATAGGTCACATGATTGAATTGAAACCAAATGGAGGACCAATACTGTTGTCTGTCGCCGCCATCTTGGAGCCGCTGTTTCTTCTGTTCGCCGGGTGGGCGCTAGCGTCGCTCGCTTTCGTGCTGGAGATTCTTTGGTTGTCATTGCAATGATCTCCTGAATGAATGTCATTGCAATGAATGCTCGAACAAATAGAATTTTTGAATATCGAAAGAAGATAATTTTCTAATAAAATAAAGTTTAATGGAATGGTGTTTATTGTAAATTACCATTACTTGATTGTGTNCTCGTGCCTAGGATCAACATCTTTTGAATTTATAAATATCTCGAATTTTTAGACTTATTTTAATAGTTACTATTTTTAAAAAAATATCGAATTACTATAGTTTGGAGGTGTAAACTTTGAAATATATTTTGTGTTGTAAATACAAGTTTGTGGGTATTTTAAAAATATATTTACTCTCAGCTAACTATGTTTATTCAATTCATGGGGGAGCAGAATTGACAAATCTAACAATAACCTCTACCTTCCACCACCTATATTCTATCTCCTAGAGAAGATAATCCTCAACAGGAGGCTAAATTTTCCATTTTCAAATTCTACCATAATGATGATAATGATGAAAATAATAATAATAATAATAATAATAGAAAGGAAAAAGTCGGAGTATTCCTTATGTTTCCAGAAGTGGGAAGTGTATAAAGAATTTAATTTTGTCATTTGTTTTGACGTTGATTGAAGTCGAAGATAATGTCTAGAAATACAAATATAATAAATCAAACAATTAACTCATAATTCAAATCAGCATATTTGAGGAAACAATGAGAACATGCTGTCTCTTTATATACACTATAGTTATGAATTTCAAGTAAATTATGGAATTTAAGAGTATTATATTTGCAAAGAAATATTGAGATTGCATTTGAATATTATATACTTGAATATACTTTTTGCAGTCAGAGGTTCTCTGATTTTCGAAGACTTGGACTGGAAATAGGTCACATGATTGAATTGAAACCAAATGGAGGACCAATACTGTTGTCTGTCGCCGCCATCTTGGAGCCGCTGTTTCTTCTGTTCGCCGGGTGGGCGCTAGCGTCGCTCGCTTTCGTGCTGGAGATTCTTTGGTTGTCATTGCAATGATCTCCTGAATGAATGTCATTGCAATGAATGCTCGAACAAATAGAATTTTTGAATATCGAAAGAAGATAATTTTCTAATAAAATAAAGTTTAATGGAATGGTGTTTATTGTAAATTACCATTACTTGATTGTGTTTAAATGTATCTAAATGATGTTTACCTATACAACTTCTTATATTACTACTTCCAGTTCAACGCGTGCGTGTAAGACGCACAGAACATTAAATGTAACTACTATTCTGTATGAGAATGTAAATGTTCATTTTTATTTATGACGAAAATTTAATTTTTTCTTGTTAGTGTGAAAATTCCATATTNTTTAAATGTATCTAAATGATGTTTACCTATACAACTTCTTATATTACTACTTCCAGTTCAACGCGTGCGTGTAAGACGCACAGAACATAAAATGAACTTACTATTCTGTATGAGAATGTAAATGTTCATTTTTATTTATGACGAAAATTTAATTTTTTCTTGTTAGTGTGAAAATTCCATATCCCTTGTAGAGCATTAGCAATGTAAATAGAACGATAGAACCGTTGTAATTATACACGATGCACTATTAGAATCGAATCATTCTAAAACATTTAGACTTACAATGATTAGGAGGTTGCCCGCAAGGCTCAGCGACGGGATCCTTCTATTGGATCATATTACTGGACTAACTTTTGTACAAACTACAAGAACAATCGATCAAATTTGTGGCATACGCATGTGATCTCGCTGTTATAATTGGGGATAACAGTAGAAACTATAAACGGAATGAGGGAATGCGAGTGATAAAAAAAGTAGAGAACATGTTTACAGTAAATAAATTAAAACTACCAGAGAGAAAAACTAGAGAAATGTCTCAAATTATACGGAGACGAAATGAAATTAGAAGCTACACATAAATTTCTTGCACGCATTTTGGATGAATAATTGTAGTTTTTATAATACAATACCATGTAGCGGAAAAGGCAAAATATTATATTATATAGATCATCATGTAAGAATTACAAAATGTAAAATCGACCAGGGAGATAAAATAATTTTGTAACAAAAAAAAATTTTGACCTATTTTAACCTATGGCTGGATTTCTCGGGGATACAGATTTGGTCCAGTTTATGTAGAAAAAAAAAGTAAATTCTGTACAACTGACATTTCTTCTTGGGATTCGCGGAGCATATTGGACACTATCTCAGGAAGCATTAGAAGTTATAAATGGTGTATTTGCCCTGGATTTGTATATAGTGAAATTTTAATTGGTAAAAGAGGAAACTTAAGGCTAATAGGAGTTGAAACAATAAAACAGACAAAGGGATGGATAGGAAACAATGACACGAGTGTTTCGAGGTAGCAATTCGCGAAGAATTTAAGCGTTCTGTACGTGCTGATAATTGTCATTGGATGCCGAAGTTCTACGATTTCTCTCTCAGTTCAATGGTTTGTCCGTCTCACGTAACGCAATCGAACTCTGGCGGAAACATGAGGAAGCTTTACAGCAAAATGCCATGCGAGTGAAGATTCACATCTAACATTAATTTATTTTCTGCTCTTGTCATTTATCAACATTAACCATACTTTGCTTTATAACTTGCAATAACCTGCAGAAAGAGTCCATTCAAATCTGAAATAATATTACCTACTTCTCTTTCCGCTATTAAAACTATGGTGATAACACACAATTATTGTCCCAGTATCACTTTTTTTTTAGATTCATCGATAAAAGTATTCCCGAAAGTTATAAAAAGATATTTGTTTAAGTATATTCTGATGGAACATAAAAATGGTGAGCCATATTGTTTAGTTAGATTCTTGCGTTTCATGAAATTCTGCTTATGTTTAGGTACATATGATCAGATTTTCATAAGTAATTATGTATAACATATGTTGGAAAATTATATAAATCATGGCACCTAAACTTTATCCATACTAATACATAATAAAGGAGGCATTACAATATAAATGCGAAACTAATATATGACATATAAATACGAAAACGAGTCTGTCAGATTCCTACCTGATCACGATATGATTAAAGAACCTATCGTGATGGAATTCATGTAAAGGTGAAAACCTTTGTTCATCTTGGATACGTTAACTAACTGTTATTTGAAAAACATGTGATAAGAAAGATGGAAATGGTTTTCCACANGATTAAAGAACCTATCGTGATGGAATTCATGTAAAGGTGAAAACCTTTGTTCATCTTGGATACGTTAACTAACTGTTATTTGAAAAACCATGTGATAAGAAAGATGGAAATGGTTTTCGACAATAAGAGTCGATGATATCGGGAAACGGGGTGTTATATTTTTATTTTTTCTGCCTAAATGGTAGGAGTTAGATGACGACTGTGAATGGCAGTATTGTTTGCCTAAAAGATTTCTACAAACAAGTCCGCGACAGCAAATGTCTATCTACAAAAATTATCCTAAACTATTGATAAAATGTTATTGAAAAAAAATTGTGTTATAATACTTAAATTAAAGAGGCCAATATAAAAAGGAAACAATAATTGTTAAACAAATAGAAATTATTACCTCTTCTGTGCATTTAATAAAGAGTAAAAAAATGTCTTTAAAACGTAAAATGTCCACATACATGAAATGATGCAGCCACTCAACGCCCTGGAATGAAACTTCGACCGACGCGGTTCCCACGATAGAGTGTAGTGTATACAGTGAAGTTTGGTACGAAATTTGTGATGTTAATAACAAACAAGTAAAAGATTTTTGACCTTACAATATAGACTTATTTTATTTTTATATCTTGTGTCGATTTGAATTTTTTTTTTTAGAACATTACTTTCGGTTAGTTGAAAACGGTGAGGAGTCGGCATTCGAACTCGGCGCTGCTGCCTTTGATCGCAGGGGTGGTTAACCACTACACCACCCACCTTTCACAAGACCCTTTCCACCTACACAATTTCCCCTGCGATAAAAGCGGGAGTCGCGGGTGCGATTCCCGGCTCGTCGTCATTTTCAACAGTTATCACAAATCTTCTCCACGTGTGGAAAGGATTCTCGGCAAAGGGAAGAAGGAGCGGATAATTACAATGAGAATCACATCGGGTTTCTTTAATAGGAGAAGAGTGAAAAATTTAAATTCGATCTTTACGAGATGTATTTGCAGAAGATAACCAGAATGTTTCCAGAATATAAATACTCCTTGTCTATAGATGTATGTGTTACGATTTCTCTCATTGGGTTCTGAATTCCCTTTCATGTTGTACTTCTGAACACATCGAATATACAGCAGTTAACGATCATGATAAAGGAAACGTTAAGAACAGTTTATGAAGAACAGGATTATGTTAGAGGAAAAGAAACAAAGAACGTATTACAAATTATGTCCATCCTTTATGACGCCTGTGTAAAGTAAATTTTTTCATAATCTTGTTAAGTTAAACAGTGTGAATGTATTCTCTTCTTCGACGCTATAAATTCTTTGTAATTTTCTGATTTACTTGATTCAAAGGAAAAAAGATACATTTATATGGATATTATCCAATGAGTTTAGAGCTTACTCTGCGCAACACCAGGCAAAAATTAAAAAAATACAGACCTTTTGAGAGGTGTCAGCAGGGTAAAATATATAAATTATTCTTTCAATCTGATGTAGTTCTTTTGTAAATTGTTTTAAAAATGTTAATATTCGCCAATTATTTTTGTAAATTCTTTTAGCGAGTTCTGGGTCCCGCAGATTTGTTTTACTTCAACTACATATTAGTTAAACTATCAATTTACACTTGACTGCATTTCAGCATTGAAGATATTTTTGCAGTTATTTCGCATTTTCCTCGTGTCAATTGTATGGAGCTGAAAAATCAAAATTTGAGTTCCGCACCAGTAAAAAACATGAATATTCAGTGAAAAGCTATCTGTGCAATTTTTTCCTTTCATAGTTGACGACTGGACAATTGGTTTCGGTAGTTGTGTGGAGAATTAAATATTAAATATTCAGTGCGTATCTGAAAACCCAAATTGGTTACGTCATATTTATAATATCACCCGACCAATGTTATTGTTTACGTTGGTCCCTTTGTGGAAAATGTCATTACAGTATCTGTTACTGATGATGTCTGTTAATTGCAATGTACAATAATTTCTTCTTATAATCTTGAAAAATGTTTGTTTTAATACGCGAACATTAAGCTTGATATAACGTATGTCTGTTTACGATATTTAAAAAAATGTAAAGCAAGAGAATAAAATATAGCTGTAGAAATTTTGGGTCTCATATTTTATCTTGTACTTCTCATGAATACGATGATGAGAGTGAACTATCTTGGTTGAGAAAACGTTGCGTACATCTCATAGAAAAGATGGAATATCGTGAATTGGAAAAGAAAGGAAAACACATTTAAAATTATGTAATTCCTTTACGACGTCTTTTTAAAATAAATTTAATTGAAAGCCTTGTTAAGTTAAGCAGTTTCCTACAAAACACCAAATTCAGTATTTCTGAATTTGCGTCTTCCTCTCTAAATTCTTTCAAAGAAGCCAGGACCTCTGTAATCGAAGTTTTCCCTGAATCTTGAACATAACGCGGGAAACGATAGAGCTATTAGTAAATTTGTAAATATCGTCGATGATTCTTTCCAAATGTATTCAACGTTTCTTGCTCCAATTTATTAGTGAGATATCGAAGTAAGACAATCACTCTCACACATATGAGACATTGGATATCATTGCGAAATTCCGAAGATAAATTTTACAGGAACTTACTGATAACCATTTGCATTATTGAGTAGAGTGAATTTAATGCATTATTGAACAAACCAACGAAATGTTATCTTGACAATGAGACCGTAGTTTTTAGAGCACCCAATCAGATATTTTATTTCTCAAACAATAAGCTGAGTTAAATACGGATTCTTCTTCTCCTTCTACTTGGTGAATTGTTATCAGAGGTTTTCTGTTTGCTGGAGAAGTGGATGTGTTTGGAGTTCTTATTTTTGTGAAAACACCTGGTTTTTTATCTTTGTCTGGGTATCCTGATAAAGCAAGTCACGCAAACAAAGTAACGTACGTTATAACTTTAAATGTTGTATCTGCGGGTTTTCATAATGTTAACTTACTTGAACTTTATTCATTCAGAGATAACATCTTTCACAGGTTACATGTAGGTAAGGTGCTACTATACTCATTTACTTTAGAACGATGTACCTTTACTTGTTGGGTTGTGGCAAATAAGAGTTTAATATATAATACACAACAAATACATTCCTGTGACCGGGTTCGTGGGTAACATAAGGCTCCAATGTATAACAACATATTCTTTTCATATCCGTTCTAATATCCTCATAGCAATGTTAAAAGCATAATATGACACGTATTATAACTTCCTTAGAACTTGAAGATGTGGGAGAAAAAAGGATCTGCTATGTTAATCAGGTGAATAAAATTGTCTTGTGACATCGAAGTGTACATGTTTATTATGTTTCTATTAAAAATGTTAATTACATTCAATTTTCTGTAAGCTTAAAACACACGGATTGAGTTAATAGAAGCAAACAATATCTCTTACACAATAAAACACTTGCGATTTTTAATTATTATTTGTGAATTGTTAAGACACATATAGCGTAATATAAAGAACACGAATCTCCCGAGACCGTTTTAATGACAATTTCTACTTTCGATATTAAAGATAAATCCTTATTTTGGAAAATTTTTAACACGAAGTCGTTGCATTCGCTTCCAAGAGATCTCCAATACGAATACAAGCGACGCTAGCGCCAATCCGGCAAACAAGAAATAGCGGCTCCAAGATGGCGGCCACAGACAAGACGACTGGTTCTCCATTCGGTTTCCATTCGATCATGGGACCTATTTCCAGCTTAAGGTTTTCAAAATCGGTTAACGTCCGACTGCAAAAGAAAAAGTTAAGAATATCATTTTCAAATCAAAACTGCGGAAAAAATTCTTCGATTTATTAATTTTTACACCGATATATTTTAAAAGGTAGATGTTGAGGTGAGAAATTTTCAATGTATGATCACAACACCTCACTGGAAAGGGTCTATACCACCCCTTTTACGCCGGGACACAAGTACGAGTTAGAGAGAGATGCATTCTTCGAGAAAACCAAGATAACACACTTCAAGACTTCAGGGAAAGCTAGTCATATATATACACACTCAACGACGTCTTCTGTGGTCAATAGTATTTCTGATCCGGCCCAGAAGGTGCCTAAGTGTTTTGCGGAGGTTAGATCTCCTCAATTACTTGACCTCGGCACCAGGAGGAGGAGATGTGGCCAGCATCTCGCTACGACCATTCTAACCCTAGCAAAGACCCTGGTACTAATTTTACAGCAGGAAGAATAGGCCTGGGTGTCAGTCAGGATGTTGACGTGTGATGAAAAATCCCCACCTTACCAAAAATAAATACCTTCTCCTTATTGAGAATGTGTCCGTCTGCATCCACTCTTACACTCGCAAGTGTGAACCTGACAAAATATCTTACTGCAGAAAGATAAGAAATTGCTCGGAGTGTTGGCACACAAAAGTTAAAGTTAATAGCTTTCACACTTCTCCGATTTTTAATAAAAATAGAGAAAAGGGCCATTTGGATCCCTAATTTCAAAACGTTTTATCTAAAGAACGGATTGTTGTAGTATTGCAAATATAATGATGTAAGAAGTCTTCGTGCAATCAACGTAAGGTGGACATTTTCCTTTACCATCGCTGAGGGGCAGCGATGCGTCATTCTCAAGAAGTATCATATCCAAGTTGCCCATATTGCTCTGCAAAACTAGTACTAACCTAGAGAATTATTGAGAAACTTTGATTATCATATTCAACGATTAGTTGTGCTTGGTAAAAGGTATAAAATGCAATCGCGATTCTATTTTGTAATTACGTTTAGAGAAATCACGGTTATTTTACGTGTGGTGAACGTGGGCCCATCATTTTCATATGTCGTGAGTGCTTTCTCATACTGATATATTTCTTCATTTCCAAATCACAAGATGTACATTCCGGGTCACAATCTTTGTGTTGCTGAAATTTATCTAAGATTAGGAAACGAAAAGGCTTAAATAAAATATCAATTCCTAGTTTTTGGAATTCAAAAATTGACCATTGTTTAATCTTCAATTTAATACAAATAACTATTTTTCTCCCAAGGCTAAAATTAAAGATTACCCAACATGCATAATAAATTTTTAGAGAATATTACCAGGGTGTGTATTGTTATTTCCTTTAATATTCGAGAAGTATAGAACCAAAAATATGTTGACAATTATCAAATTAGAAAGACATAATAAATTTACTTTTTTCGTGACAGACTTTCACAAATATTTTTCACTATACTTATAAAATATATATAAATATATATAACATTGTAATGTAGAATCCCGTAAAGTAAACAAAATTTCAAGTACAAGTCTTAAAAATTTTGATATCTCTCTTCAGGTACCTTTATAATATTGTAATTGAAGTTTCATTTACTTTACGATATTTTACATCTGACAAAAAAATGTCTTACCTGTACAGCCATTCTGAAATTCCTGCATCAAACAATCTCATAACCATAACGTTAAACATCTCATAATAAGGCCAATCATCTCGAACATGAAATGCTCTGAATGCAGGTGATAATAGACCCTCCTTTACAATGTGAGATAAAGGCTGCCCATTTTCATCCAAATTTGAGGACCATTTTCTTAAATTAAGTACGTCCTTATGTCTGATCACAGCTGTTGTTGGCTCATACTTTAAAAAATCGGCGTACTTCGGATTATGACCTATTCTCTTGTTCAATAGTTTATTTGCTACGTCATTTATTCCATTCTTTACAAAATAATCATACAGTACCTTATCAACATATACTCCTGTAATTCTGGCGTTGGCTTCTTCCAAAGTGTCGATTTGTGCGCTCTCTTTGGGAACAGAAATGAGGCTCGTGATGCAGCCAGAAAATGCCGACAGAAGAATAACGCCAGAAACGCTCAACGACAAAAGAAGGGCTTTGCGCGTTTTTTGTCCATTCTTGGAAGGAAAAGATCCAGAAACGAACGTTTTTAATACTTGTAATACAACAGCCGGTTGTCCCCAGAGATGTAAAGAAACAATGTAAAGCACCAACATGATCCCAATCGCTGACCAAGATTCGATTGAAAATGCGTTATATATCGACCAACGATCTGCAGGTACTTTATTGAGAAGCAAACACGTATCACTTCTCACATGAGGATAGAAGTATTTCATTCCTACGATAGATTTTGGATAGGGTGTCAGTGCAGTGCCTACAATATCAATTAATCCAAATTGTAGTAACTGGAGTAAATTATGAACATTCATGTTATCATCCCTTGTATTAAAGCATTTTTTTACTCCGATTTTATTTGCCAATGCTTGAATTAAGCGTGCATCACTTCCAAAGCTTGTCCACGTATCATTACATATTGAAAGACCAAAGGGAACGGCATCTGGCATTGCAAATATGGTGTCTTTTAATCTTCGAGGTCCGGGGAATGTCTTTCGTGTTGTTGGTAAAAGATTCTCTTGATCAGACGATACAAATTTGAGTGAAAATATCACATAGATAGTGATTCCGAAGTAGATATTGCTGCTCATGTTCATAGTAGTTTTATGTATCTGAGTATACTGAAAGATCTGAAACAGGTAATACAGAAAATCATAGAAGAGGAACACAGTAAGATGTAGTAATCTGCAATAATTTCATAAGATAGGTAAACATTGGTTAGTAGTGCCATTGAATTTATGAATTTGTTTGTTGTATCAGAATCTCTATTGTCCATCTAAGCTGACAGATCCATAAATATGTCTAAGGACTCATGTCTTGAAATTTGCCAGAATGTTTTCAGTATCCTCAATTATATTCTAGACTTCGTATTTACGTGAGAAGACTGTCATTATAAATGTTTGGTTTTACTTTTCCTACGAACTGCCTTATTATCGATCACACACTTTAATGTTATGTATGTTTTATTTACATTTAATATTCGTTAATTAGTATCTGTAATTTTATTATTTGTAAAATGTATTTGTTTTCTGAAGATATTGTATGCCTTAACGAACTGGTAGAATTTACACCTTAAAATGCCATCGTATGCCTGCTTGAAGTCTACAAATTGTTAATAGACCGAATCTATTCCAAGAATTTCTCTTTTACTTGTCACACCACACGATATTGTTCTGTAATGGACGAAACCCTGTTTAATATTCGCCTAGACTTTCTTCATTATACGCGTGTCGTGATACCTTTATTTAAAAATGTAAATATAATCTGCATTCAACTCGTGGTTACACATTCGCTCAATTAAATTCATGATGGATTTAAAACAAATTGGATTATGTCATTTATTGCATAAATTGTTCTGAATATATTTTCGTTTTTTTTAGAAAAGTGAGTTTATTATATTTATACTAAATAAATAAAGATACATAATTCTAAATTAAAATCAAGTATTGATAATTGGATTTATGTGACATTGATTCTAAAACCATTTAAATAAAATCTGAACATACCTCTATGTTGGTAACTATCTGCATTCACTATTGTCTCAATAAACAAATATCAAAAGTGAAAAATATTTTACAATTTTTATATTCCATTCAAAAAGTCATTTTTAAGAGAAACTGTGGCATTTGTGCTAACAATTATTTCGGTCCTTTTAGAAATTTACGAAATAAATCAATAGATCTTATAACTAATCTTCTCAAAAATTACCAATTTTAAACAAGTATTATCTGTTTTAAACAGGTGTAATGATGTATTCTAATATTTTGTATTTGTTTTTCATTTTTTCCCATAAACGATATCTGCTTTCTCTGGTGAATTGTACTTAAAAATTTTCCTTTTCATGATTATTTACTACAATGATCAATCTGTGAAGAAGTACAATATAGATGAGTTGAAGCACACTCCATTTTACTGTAACTAACTTTTGTTCTCTTCTTTTAGATTTTCATTAAATATTTATTTACTACCTTAAAATACAAAAATGACGTTAGGTTCAGTGATTGTGCACGGTAACAATCTTTTTTCATAACCAAACCATGAAATAATTCAACAATAATTTCTTGCAATTTACAAGCATTGTTAGGAAATGGAACTTCTATAATATATGTTTGGAATGGACCAATGTAATGTGTTGCTTTTTATGGCTGACGTTA
Organism: Laupala kohalensis; assembly: GCA_002313205.1. Classification (NCBI taxonomy): domain Eukaryota; kingdom Metazoa; phylum Arthropoda; class Insecta; order Orthoptera; family Trigonidiidae; genus Laupala; species Laupala kohalensis. The sequence continues at coordinate 86,183 of NNCF01125987.1, read as the reverse complement.
TAACAATGAAAACAATTTGGGTTATAAGATGCGAATGGAAATTTTCAACATTTCAAACTCAACTGATCTCTCTCTTTCCTGATCAATTTCTTCCTTACTGTTACATGCTGTAATTCACTCTCGTAGGAATGAAATATGTTGAGAATTACCTAAATACAAGCAGATTTTCTTCATAAAAATATTTAAAAACTAATTTACTCACGATTTTTATGATCGGCCGTAAAACGATTAAACAAATAATGATTTCTTAAGTTCTGCCAAAACTCATCTTCCAAAATGTATTTGCACAATATTAGTATGTTGTCCCTATTTCTTCAAACGATAAATGGTAGTATGAGATTAGTGTCTTAGAAATTTAAATGTACCACTCGAATATTCATGGGAGAAATTGTGAAAACTTATTCATCATTCCCTGAATAACAGATGACATGTTTTTGTCCTGAAATTTGCAGAAAATATGTAAAGTAATTAAAGGTTTCTTCATAGACTTCCTGTATATTCCCACGTTTCCCTTCAGAAATGGGCTTCTTTGTCATTATTGAGGATACACATTGCCATCTTCATCAGAACCTTTCCCAATTACTCATGTGTCAAAATGGAATAATAGTTACAATCATAAATATTAACTCGAACCTAAATGAAATATTTCTTTCTTTGGAATATAATAGTGTTCGGATAAGGAATCGATTAAATTGTTTTAAAACGGAGACTCGTGCGACTTCTGACGGGTAATAGTCGAATAATTAAAAGAAACTAAGTTTAATTTGTATCCAAACTAATATTGCTTTGCGCGATACATTTATATTTAATAAATAAGAAATTGGTATCTGTAAGGACAATTTGATTTCAACCTGTATACTGAGTGTGAAGGAAATAAGGAAGGATTCAGAGCAAGGTTTATATTATAATGTGTAAATGTGGTGGTGACATAAAAAAAATTTAACAGCATAACTAAAATTAGCTCCTCGGGAAACATATTCTTGAAGGAAAAGATATTTTAATGTCAAAAATTTAAACAGCTTTAAAATTTAAAACTTTTAGCCTCAAATACTATCAAAACCCTAGTGTCTAAGGCAATAAATACTCCCTATTAGTGAATGATTGATTCTTGTAGATTTTTTTTTTTCGTGTTATTCGATTGTGTAAAAGATATGTAATCAAATTAGAAAGCAGAAAAAATTGTGTATAAGTATAGAACCATCATAAAAAAATTTTGATAAAGATGAATTCGTAGCTTTTATCAGTTACGTTATAACCGCTGGACACTTGAAATGCTAACAACTCTCATATTTTACAATAGTTTTATTTCCTTTGCTGGTTTATTCTTCATTTAGCTTCTGCACCAGTGATATGCAACCATATTTCCTATCCATACTACAAAACGGACGCTCATCTTTAGTAATTGCATTATTTTTTCTAATTTTGTTACGTATTCAAATACTTCATACCTATGTTTTAATTCTATTAATCTCTCCTTATTCGCTTTGTTGAATACTCCTTCCCGTTTTAAAAATTGTAATTCTTTATACTTATTTTTACCACATCATATGCACTTTCACAGTACATTCTCTGTTTCCAGACTCCTTCCACACTTACAGTAACTATCTTCAGGTCCCTAATTCTATGTAAATACATCGCGAATTCCCCATGTCCGTTTAAGAATTTGCTAATAATTCCACGTAAGGAGAATATTTTCCTAAGTCGCACATCAAATGTAACATCCCTTATATTGTAGTATGTTAATCGTATAATCCCGACGGTTATTTCAACCAACGATTAGTTCCGGCGAAAAATTTATTTTTTCCAAGATGTATTTTGTTTAATTTTAATAATCACCCCATTGACACAAATTACATTTCATTTTTTTTATTATTTGCGGAAACTTAAACATTTGTGCATGGAAATCTCTCGGCATGAGTCCTTGTAGCATATTTATGACATCCTGTGAAATTGTTTATAATGTTCCTGTTAATCTTAAGAGACTGACGTGTTGCAGTCGATTTTATTCTATTGCAACCTTACTTATCCAATGTCCCCTTATCTTCCGCCATAAACCAACTTCGATCGTATTTCTCCTCAATACAGATTCAATACCTCTCAGTTCCCAATATTCCATTTGCTAAATACTACTCTCAGGAGGTTAAGATAGTTTAGACGCTATTTTTCATTCGCCTATTGCATGCGCGCGTGCAATAATCCTTTTTCATTGTCGATATTTTCCAAGTATTTTATCTTGATTCCGACGAGGAGCTCGTTGCTCGGATATACGTAAAATGCTTGGCATCTTTGAATGTGTATAAAGCCAATTGTTCCACTGACGCTGTCAAGCATGTTTTGCTTTTGATTTACTTAGCAATTTTCAACAGTTATCACAAGCATTGCACTTGGCCACGATTCTTGCAAAAAACCATTTTCCTTTCCATACATCTCTTATTTGTTGTATTTGCGGATCTTCTCGTCACTCTTTTATCCTCTACGTGGTCATACGCAGTTTCTAACTACTTTCTTTACAATAAAGTTTATTTATTGTTACAGTGTCCACCACCAATCAGCTTAAGATCAATCTACATATGGACATTTTTGTAGTGTAAATGAAATGTTTGTTATGATTTACCTGTAAAATAAACTTTAATTACTTCTGATAATTTTTCCAATTTACGTGCAAAGTGTGAGAAATCTCTGTAGATATGTCTAAAATATTTTTGTTTTTACTATAATCCCTTATTATTCATGAACGTATATTCTGATGTATATTCGTCCGTGTCACAGTTGTGAACATTAACTCTGTAGTCCAATCCTCTCACGGGTGTTCTATTGTTTTCTTTAGGGTAGTAGAGGATGTTTATTTTACTGGGTCCTCAGACACTTGCCTAGGGACGGCATCAATAGAAAAAATAAATATATGAAATTTTAAGTCTTATTTTAATAATTACGAAGCTAACTATGTTAATTAATATCTTGGGAGAGTGGAACTGACTAGTCAGTCATTGCTTTGGGGATTTTGATCGGAATTGATGGGATGATCACCTGCTTGCATCCGGAGAGTAAATAAGTTAAATGTCTTTCATATGGTTATACCTCATTGAACTATGACAAAACAGAAGCCGCGGGTTCAATTCTAGATTCCTCGTTATTTTTAAATGACCGAAAGTAATCATATATCATCTTTACGCATAGGGTGCACGGAAGAAATATATGTGTACAAAACATAGTTAAACTATAATCTGATGTTTATTCGAAAATTAAGTGTGAAGACAGTGGACTAGAGAAGAAGGACCGGATAATTACAATGTTAATCACATCGGGTTTCTTTAACAGGAGTGATATATTTTAATTCGATATTCAGAAGAAGTATTTACAAACGAAAACCGAATGTTTCCAGAATATAAAATCTCCTTTGCAATTCATGTACGTATTATGTCTCTAGTTATGCCAGAGCAAATACCGCCAAAATCCATTTGATGGAGGAAACTATCCCACTTATGACTGCAAGATGCAAACTTTCAGCTCAGACGGATTTCTTGTCGAGGTTAAACTTTGTTGAAAAAAATATTTATAAAAATAATCGTCAATATAAATACACTCTCACAAGATAAAACCCCATATTACAGATATCAACCAGAGACAGTGTTAGAGATCAAAACCCATTATTCTATTTTTATCGAGGCATTTTCACAGACAAACTGATCCTCCACAACTGTCCAGACATAACGTTCTTTGACCAATATAATAAGATCACATTCTTTACAGACATTGCAGTTTCAAACACTAATAACCTACAAAAGACAACAGCTGAGGAAACTTCAAAATATATCCCCTCTGTCAGGAAGTTTATAGAATTTGCAAAATGAAACAAGTCCGAATAGACCCAAATTAATTCTCTGTAACAGGAGTAATTCAAAAAGCTGAACAATCCAGTTAAAAAATATTAAACTTATCCAAACACGTGAACATTTATTCGCAAAAAGCCATCATTATTGCAACATTCCATGTAGTTACAAAACTTTTAGCTCTAGAAAACTGAATGTGTAATGGACATTTGGCCACTAGTCTGTGCTATTTTATAAATCAACGTTTGCTAAGAAAACAAAATTCATATGCAAAATAATAAAATTACAAGAAAATGTCTTTATTCTGTACCTTGCTTCAGACAATCAACCAGCGTTCCATTGGGAGAAGATGTGACCAACATCGATATAACCCCAGCATAGACCATAGTACTCATTTAACGACTAGTAGAGTAGACCAGGGTGTCAGACTGGATGTTGGGGTGTGATGAATAATCACCATCTAACCGAAAATTAAATACCTTCAACTAATTAAGAACGTGTCTGCCTGCATCCCCTCTTACACTCGCCAGAGTGAACCCGATAAAATATTTTACAGGAATAAGATGGGGAATTGATCAGTGTGCTAGTACACAAAAATTAAAGTTAATCGTTTTCACACTTGTCCCATTTTCAATAAAATAAAGTTCTATTTAGATCTCTAATTTCTAACCGTTTTGTCTATAGAACGGATTGTAATAGTATTGCAAATCTCGTACTGTAAGAAGCTTAACTGCATTCAACACATGATATAGAATTTTTTTTAACATTGTTGTTGGGGTAGCGATCCGTCATTCTCAGAAAGTATCATATCCAGTCGCATGGCGCATATAAATAAGCAACCGTTTCACTAGAACGTGTGACATGTTTCGTCACATTCTGAATCAAGAAACATTAGAGTCACAATTAGAAATGACATGTGACTGCTACAAAACCATCACATTTCCCTCTGACGAGTACATGAAGCTATGCTCGCATATTTAGGCCAATTTCACCAAGTTCGTTTAATGCTAACAACGAGGTTTTCTGTGTAGCAAATCGTGATTATCGAAATATGCTCTTCACCAACAACGATTTACAAGAAAATCGTGAATCACACTTAAAAGCTCCAGGAATATTCGTTTAGTAGCGCAATACGCGAATACCTTCAGTAGTGCAATATATACGTCGTCCATTTTGTTTCTTGGCTCGTGGCTTGATTTATAGGTTATGTTCAGTGGCACGAAGGAAACCCTCTGCTACCTTTATTGTCCGTTGGTGGCGCTGGTGAGCAACAAGATGCGTTTTTCTTCCGGCATTTGTCTCCAAGTTTTTTATAATGCACTGCAAAACTATTACTAACCTAGAGAATGTCGAGAAGCATTGATTATTATGTTCGACGATTAGTTTCGCTTGGTGAAAGTCATAAAATGTAATTGCGATTCTTTTTTGTGATTCGTTTAAGGAAATCAGGATTTATTTACAAGTGGTTAAAGTGTGCTTATACTTTTTGTCGTGAGTTCTCCCTCATACTCATATTTTTTCATTTTTATATCGTAGTGTGTAGCTTTTGAACCATAATCTTTTTGTTGATTCAATTTATGTGAGATTGACATAGGAAAATGATCAAATAAAAATCAATTCCTAGTTTCTCCAAACTTTAATTGAGAATTTTAAAATCTTTTCTTTAGTACAAATAACTATTTTTTTCACAAAGCTAAAAGAAAGTATTATAAAACGTACATTATAAAATATTTGAGGACATTTCCTGTGTATAAAATTTTCTTTTATATTCTGGAAGTGTAGAATTAATAAAAACTAAAAACTGTCATGTATCAAATTAGAAAGTCTTCAGAAATTTACTTTATACGTGACAGACTTTCACACATTTTTTTCAATTTTATTTATAAAAGATTGCATCTTTGAATGTGTGTAAAACCAATTGCTGACGTTGTCAAGCATGTATTTCTTTTGGTGGATTAAGCAATTTTCAACAGTTATCTTAAACATTGCACTTGGCAACGACGCTGTCAATGAAACCATTTATATTTCCATACATCTCTAAATTCTTGTGTTTGAGCCTTTTTTCTGCACTTGCTTCCACATATTTTTATGCAATAAATGTTTTAATAAAATAGTTTTTTATCCTCTACGTGGTCATACGCTGTTTGTAACAGTTTTTTTGACAATACAGTGTTTAGTACCAATCAAGTCATGATCAATCCTTATATGCACATTTTTGTAATGTATTTAAAATGTCGGTTATAAATTACTTGTAAAATGAACGTTAATTACTTGAGATGATTTGTCCAATTTACTTATAGAGATTGAGAAGTTTCCGTAGATATGTCAGAAATATTTTTATTTACATTATAATTTCGTATTATTCATGAACGTTTATTCTGATGTATATTCGTTCGTGTCACAGTTGTGAACATAACTCTGTAGTCCAATCCTCTCACGGGCNGTCATTAGAGCCCATACAACTAGGGAAAAATGCAGTTTCGCACCAAAATAGAGAACAGCCGTAATGACTCTTCCCCGTGTGTGGGACTCGCCGAATATCTCGACCATACCCACTAAAAATCCCTCTTGATATCAATATATATCCAAATAGAAAGATGAAAGAAAAGAAAAGAAAACAGAATACCAATACATTATTTCACAAAAAAAGAAAACATTTTTTAAATAATATATTTTCAAATTACAGAAACAAACGATGAAAGGAAAGAAGACAGTAAAGATGAAAAGAGAATGCAAATTTTTAAACCCTCCCGAGAACTTGTNAACTTGTGGGAGGAGCCCCGATCTACTCATAAAATTCAATAGTTTATTAACATTAACCGTTTCATTTCCGAGAATTGTTGGTAAATCTGCAGCCAGACCAATTTGTCTCCGTTTACTTGAGTATCTTCTGCAATCAGTTAGTAGGTGACGCACTGTCAAGAGAACAACTACACTCCACACAAACGGGTTCATCATCAAGTAGTAAGAGATACCTATGAGTGAGAGGACAATGTCCTATGCGCAGGCGGGTCAGCAAGACCTCGTCGCGCCGGGCTGGCCTACAGGAACTGCTCCATGACTTAACAGAAGATTTGATAAGTCGGAGCTTATTCCTTTCAACAGCTAACCACTCATTGCTCCATTCACTCAGAATCCTTATCTTAACGAAATTTAGGAGATCTCGTTTTGGAATCGTGGAGAAATCCACGCGATTCCTGAGGCATGCCATGCCGTCTTTGCGGAATCGTCTGCTTCCTCACTTTCTCTGATACCCACG
>NNCF01125987.1:60774-78789 GCA_002313205.1 Laupala kohalensis | reverse complement strand
GAGGATTAGGTGAAAGTATACCCTCAACATCGGAGCTGGAGTGTTCTTCTTGTCATGATACAGAAGATCGAAAATAATCTTCGGCTTGTGCGAAGCCCAAGGTAGAGACTTACTAAAACCTTGATGTAAGACATTAGGTGTGCGTATATTTAAGGTTTCCAAAATTTGTTTGGAGCGATATCCAAAAGGTTTGGTTGCTCTCAGTCTGTTGTTGTAGAAACGGATGGAAGAAGAGGAAGGATGAAAAACCGCGTTGTGCACCAGATTGTCGGGTAAAGTTTGCAAGTGGCAAAAGTGTCGTAGCATGAGGATTTGCCGCCGGAGGGAAAGAGATGGTTCGCCACTCTCGACATACAAACTCGGAATGGGACTAGTGCGGTATGCTCCCGTAACTAGTCGAATTCCGGCATGGTGGACACTATCCAACTTCTTTAAATAGCTTGCACGAGCAGAGCTATATACAACGCAGCCATAATCGAGCCGAGATCTTATGAATGCTCGATAAAACTGTTGCGGGGAGTAGCGATGAGCGCCCATTTCCTGCTACTAAGGCACTTCAATATATTCAGAAACTTTAATGTTCTTGCTCTTAGGTCTGTTAGATGTTCAATCCAATTCAGTCTCTGATCAAAAATTAGACCTAAGAATTTCACGAAAGGATAGAATTTGAGAACGTTGTTCCCCAGGGCGAGGTGAGGTTCTGCCAGAAAGCTTGGTCTCCTACTGAAAAGAACACATCGTGTTTTCTCAGCAGAGAAACGAAAACCTGTCGTTTTCGACCAGAGGTATAATCTATTAAGGACGAGTTGGATTTCTCGCTCCGCACCTGTGACACTCTGTGATGAACAAAAGATAGCAAAGTCATCGACAAAAAGAGTGTAAAAAGGATTCTTTACAGCAGACGTTATGCTGTTTATGGCCACTGCAAATGAGGTCACACTCAAGACTGAGCCCTGAGGAACACCGTTCTCTTGAACAAGGAGATCCGAGGTGTCTCTTCCAATTCTATAGCGGAAGAAACGCTGATCCAAAAAGGACATGAGCATCAGAGGAAGACGTCCTCTAAATCCCCAGGCATACAGTTGTTGTAAAATGCCATGACGCCAAGTAGTATCGTAAGCCTTCTCGATGTCAAAGAATATTCCAATGAGATGTTGTCTTCGGACGAAAGCATCTTGAATTGCTGATTCCAGGAGAAGTAAGTTGTCCAAGGTGGAATGGAACTTTCTGAAACCGCACTGAGATCGACTCAGCAAGTCATGCCGTTCAAGATACCAGACGAGACGTCGGTTGATAATTCTCTCCAGAGTTTTACCAACACAACTCGTCAAGGCAATGCTTTGTGAACTACTAATATTCGTTTTTTCCTTACCTGGTTTTAATAAAGGGATAAGCGTTGCTTCCTTCCACGAATTAGGGAATACTCCCTCGGACCATGAAAGATTAAAAATATCCAGAAGGTATTCTTTCGACTCGAGACTGAGTTGTCTCAGCATTTCATAATGAATTGAATCAGGGCCAGGAGCAGTGTTGGGGGCTGTCGCTAGAGCTGACTCACGTCCCCACATAGAGAAGGAAGAGTTGTAGGGTTCCCAGTTGGNCTTTTTCTCTTGAAATCAGGATCGCAGTTTGCTGTAGATGTTAGGTCAGCAAAATATTCAGCCATTGCTGTTGCCATTTCTCTGTTGTTGTTGAGAACCAGACCCTGATAATTGAGTCCAGATATTGGGACTCGAGAATACCTTCCAGATATCTTTCGGATTGACTCCCATACTTTAGTAGACGATAATGTTCTCTTAATGGTGCTTAGAAACTCTTTCCAGGAGGTGGATCTGGATTCTTTGATAGTTCTGCGCGCTTTTGCTCTAGCAATCCGATATGCGGCGAGGTTTTCCGGAGATGGACTAGCCTTAAATCTCCGCAATGCTCTTCGTCTTGCCCGAATGGCGGGGGACATGCGTCGTTCCACCTAAAGACATGAGGTCTTCGCGGAAAAATAGATGTTTTCGGAATAGATTCTTCAGCGGCGTGATGAATCACCTGGGTCAGTTGGTCGATCCTCTCTTGGACACTACCCGTTTCTCTGAAGACAGACAGGGAACGGTACTGTGTCCAATTAGCCTTACTGAGAATCCATTTCTGTGACTTGCTTTCGGGAACAGTCACACGTTCCTGCAACGACAACCAGATAGGATGATGGTCGCTGCCATGCAGATCATTTTCTACCTCCTATTGAAAGATATCAGCAACTTCAGGAGAGCAAACTGATAGGTCTCTAGCAGTCCATGACCCCGAGCCAAATGCGAAGTGGGTCATCTCCCCGGTGTTTAGTAGACATAAATCTTCCCGCTCAAAGAGACAATTCAGCAGTCGGCACCTGGAGCAATCGCTCGACGAGCCCCACAGTACACTGTGGGCGTTGAAATCTCCAAGGACGAGGAATGGTCGAGGGAGCTGATGAATTAAATCTCTGAGGGAGGTCTCCGAAAAATCTCGTGTCGGAGGAAGATATATAGAACACACGGTCATAGCTGGTACTCTTTGAATTGTGACTGCTATAGCCTGAATTTGAGTTTGTGAGAGGACAGGTGAGCAGAGGATAGTGTTTCTAACAAACACGGCAACTCCACCTCTTGCTCGATCTCCCGTGGTGTCGTCATATCTGAAGCTGCTGTATCCTCGCAGAGAGGGTGAGTGTTCTGGTGAAAGGTGTGTCCCTTGGAGGCAAATACAGATCGGATTACGACGCGCTAAGAGTTGTAACTTTTCACGTTGAGTTCTATAGCCATTAAGGTTCCACTGAAGTATGGAAGCCATTAATGTTTCGAACCTCCGGGGTCAGGTTCGTGAATGTGTATTTCCGCGTCACCGTCGGACAATACACGTTCTGACTCCGAGGAAGAAAGCACAGAGACGTTCTTTTTACGCCTGTGCGATTTTTTGCTTGGTAATTGGACAGGGTTCAGGGGTTTAGCCCTTGAACCAGGCTTTGTCTTTGTGTTTTTGTTGCAGTAGGTTTATTACTACTTGGTGTTTTTGTAGTAGGTGGACGCGCTGTTGGTGTTGTTTGATCTTTCTCGGGAAGTGCTGACTCTTTTTTCTTTCCGCATTTGCACTGACATGTGCACGACGTTGTCGTAGACACGTCAGTGAAATCGGCTTGAACAGATACGCTCTGCTTTATTACTGGAGTCTTGGCTGCTGTGGAGTAACTGGTTGAAAATACAGGGTATAAAGCCTTGTATGTCTTCCGCGCTTCACCGTACGGGATCTTCTCCGTAGTTTTAATTTCCTGCACTTTCTTTTCTTCAAGAAATGTGACACACTCCCTGCTTCATACCGGGTGGCTGCCTGTGCAATTAATGCACTTTGCAGGCCCTGGGCATGAGACGCCGGGTTCGTGTGCCTCCTTTCCGCACTTTCCACAGGTGTCACGTCTCTTATACGATGTTGTCGTGTGTCCAAACGTTTGACACTTATAACAGCGCAGAGGATTTGGTATAAAGGGACGGACCGGCAGGTACAGCAATCCAGCCTTCAGTTCCTTTGGTATTGTAGGACAGTCAAATGTCACGATAAGGGAACTGGTCTTCTCCAGAACACCATTTACCTTCCTCATGATTTGACTGACCTCAACTATATGGTCAGCCTCCCATTCTACAACTAGTTCTTCTATTGCCATAACAATAATGTCCCTGCAACTTACCACCCCGTTGCTGCGATTAAGCGCAGCATGGAGCTCGCACTTCACAGAGAACTCTACCAACAAAGTACATTTTAGAAAATGCCAACGCTTGCTTGTTGGTGTTGGTTTCCAACAGCATTGACCCATTTCGCAACCATTTAATTGATCAGCGTTCCAACCAAACCCTGCAATCTTTTGTAGATATAGAACGGGGATACTTTTTCAAGTGTCCCGTCTATACGTGTCATTACGATATAAACATTTTCATGTGAAATGTACTGTTTGCTATTATCCTATATTCCTGAAACAGGAGGGCTCTTAGCCCTCGGCCGCTTCAAAGACCCTGAGGCGTAATACTTACCTTGCGACTCGCCCACTGCGCAAGGCAGGGGAAAACAGGAATCTTTCATTTCGACCCACGAGTTCGAAGGAAGAAAATGTCCGGTGACGTGGAGCCCCCGCATCACGCCACTAAGCCTTGCTCAACTGAGGTGCGGCAGTTGCCCCAGAGGTTGATACGCTAGCGAGTGTTTGTCCTCAACACCCATTCACCTGATCGGCGCGTAACACACCTTGAGGTTGTGGGTTTTTTTTATAGAGGTTTAATCCTTCCTCGCGACCCGGCCAATGAAGGCNACACACCTTGAGGTTGAGGGTTTTTTTTATAGAGGTTTAACCCTTCCTCGCGACCCGGCCAATGAAGGCAAGATCTCCGCCCTTCAAAACATGCAACTTTCCACCATCCCGCCAATGGTGGTCGCTGAAGCATGTCCAAAGCTTACGGTGTCTGAGGACTGGTGGCGCAATACCAGTCCCCAGCTTGGGGCCGTGGGTTCGCCAAACCCACACTCACTCGAAACTGAGTTTCCTGCGGGGGAAAGAAGAAGAAAGAGAAGAAGAGGAAAATGAATGATACCCTAGCTCTAATAGCGTCGGGATCGAAAAGAACAAGAGATAACCAAGGGAGGTCAGTATAGATAAAGGAAGGAGCGTGGCACAAGTAAGTGGAAGCAATGCCAGACACAGCTCGGAACCCCCTGTTCGCCAAACACGTACTTACTAGATGTAAGCCCCCTGGGGGGAGTGGTTAAGTAACTGCCCACTAGGAAGATAGTATGTAGAGATCTTGCCGAGTTTTAATCCACTTATTTTTGCATATATATTTTTTCGTTTCAAACTGTTATCTATAAGACTAAACATCTTCTACACGAAATATTTAACGCTGATCAAGTTAGGGATTTCTTTGTTTTTATTTTTTGAGCCCTTAAAAGGGTTGTATTGGTCACTCAATACCGAATCAAATACCCCTCACATGGCAGTATAATAGTTCACAAAGATTACTACCCTCAGTCCGTGAGAGAAAGATACCCCCTCCACAGAGAAACACGAAGTTATCAGATAAGATAAGATATTGGAAAAACCCTACTTACAGAAGCAGTTAAAAGAATTTATTTCAACAAGATCTACTAAATAATGATATTATGCAGAATTATTAAAATATATTTAAAGATGACGTCAATTTAAATTCAAAGTATAATTTCACTTTCGACATTACACATCAGTTGTAGACAATGAGATTTGATTTCTTTACATCATTGTACAAATATAAGAAATTATAGGAATATTTAAAAATAATTTGCGATTCGAATTATACCAATTTCATACGATATCTTGCAATTATATTCAAATTCTGTTAAAAACTATATTTTATCACAGTATTACGCAAACGTTTTTTACAGAAACTCTAATATCGTTTACATTGCCTATGTAGACCTTGCGAGACAAGGAATCTCGAGATGTTGTTTAAATATAGAGACTAGAAAAGTTTATTGAAGTCAATAATATACAGAATATTTTTGTTATAGAAGTCCAAAATGTGTATAATAGAAAAATACAAAATATTTCTTTAATAGCGGTGTAATGAAACATTTTATCTCGTTACGATTTACCAGTGGTACTATTAGTTTTCCAAATATGGGCGCCGTTTCAAATAGACCTACGATTGGTCGAACAAAACTTCCCCTGTCGAAAGGGAAGCAAGAGGAGAGAGGCGTGCAAACTTAACAGATCCAAAACTGGTCAGAGCGTAAAACTTAGAAAAATACATGAGCTTTTCTCTTGTTATCAGTAGTGTACAAATATATTGCAAAATAAAATATTCATACAAGATAAATACTATAATTAAATTTTAACCACATTTTATAATTTTGTGTGTGGTGGAATCTAAGTGTGATGTGTGTTAAAGAGCTGAACTAACTCGAAAGTAATGTTTCCACGACCACCAAACCTTCGTTAAACAATTCCCGTATAATTTGTAAGTAGCTGAATGCTCAAACAATGTTGAATAATATTTATTCTTTAATGGAATATAAAACTGGTAAGAAATATAGCTTTCTTTGGTTTTTGTTAAAATAAGTATTGTGAGACATTCTCATCAATATTGTATTTTTCCCGAGGTTGAAAGCCATATTGTACTATTTTATAGATTAATTATTATTATATTTTAATTTGGCGTGAAACATAAGAAAAAGAAGGCAGGGCTACTGGAAAATATTTTTTGGCAATTTACTTCTATTAGTGCGTTCCAGGGATGGAGTTAACTACAAATCTCAAATTCGAAAACAATTTACACTTATTGGCATTACAAAGTTACAACATTTATTCCGTCTTCAAAGAAATCAATTAGTCACTAACAGGACAATATTATATTATTTTCATTCCATAATTATTCTAGTTTTTTCGATCTTAATCTGCGTAACCAGATGGAAACAATTACACACACAAATTACTTTACTTTAGATCGATGTAAGTTCACTTTTTAGGTTCTGGCAAAAAAGAGTCTGGTGTCAAATAAACAACAAAAACATTCAAATGAACTTGTGGGCGAGTTACGTAATGAGCCACTGTTTAATATATTGTACAATTCATAACTGTTCTAATATCGTCATAAAATATTTAATGCTGTATCAGAGGTTATCTCTCTTACAATTAGATGGTATTGGGAGAAAAAAGGATCTGCTATGTTATTTAGGTGAATAAAAATGTCTTGTGACATTGAAGTGTAAATGTTTATTATGTTTCTATTAAAAATTATTATTACAATTAATTTTCCGTACGCTGTAAACGGATTGAGTTAGTAGAAGTAGACACGAAACTATTACACAGTAAAACACTTGTAGTTTTCAATTAATATTAGTGAATTGTTAACACACATTTATGAAACGTAATATATGAAACACAAATCTTACGAGACATTTTCAATGAAAATTTCTTCTGTCGAGAAGAAAACGAAATTTATTTTGGAGGTTCTTTTACACAACGTCGTTGCATTCGCTTCCAAAAAATCTCCAACACGAAGGCAAGCGACGCTAGCGCCCATCCGGCAAACAGAAGATATAGTGGCTCCAAGATGGCGGCCACAGACAAGACGACTGGTTCTTCATTCGGTTTCAATTCAATTTTGGGAAGTGTTTTCTTAAAATGGTTTAGAAGATCGGTAAGCGTCCAGCTGCGGAAGAAAGAAACAAGAGTATCATTTTAAAATTAGAACTGCACGAAGACTTCTTCGCTTTATTAATTTTACACTGGATTACTTTAGAAGGTACTCAACATCTCCTGTGGTCAAAAGTATTTCTGTTCAGGCCTCGAAGTTTCCTAAGTGGTTTGCGGGGGGTAGAACACCGTTATTTTTTGATTTCGGCTTTGGGAGAAGAAGATGTGTCCAGCATCATGCTCCTATCGATATAACCCCAGCATAGACCATAGTACGACGGGAAGAGTAGACCTCGGTGTCAGTCTGGATGTAGAGATGTAATGAATAATCACTATCTAACCGAAAATTAAATACCTTCAACTAATTAAGAACGTGTCTGCCTGCATCCCCTCTTACACTCGCCAGAGTGAACCCGATAAAATATTTTACAGGAATAAGATGGGGAATTGATCAGTGTGCTAGCACACAAAAATAAAGTTAATCGTTTTCACACGTCCCATTTTCAAAAATAATAAAGTTCTATTTAGATCTCTAATTTCTAACCGTTTTGTCTATAGAACGGATTGTAATAGTATCGCAAATCTCATGCAGTAAGAAGCCTAACAGCATTCAACACATGATATACAAATTTTTTTAACATTGCTGTTGGGGTAGCGATCCGTCATTCTCAGGAAGTATCATATTCAGTCGCAGGGCGCATATAAATATGCAACGCATTGGCACTAGAACGTGTGACATGTTTCGTCACATTCTGAATCAAGAAACATTAGAGTCACAATTACAAATTGTATGTGACTGCTACAAAACCACCAAATTTCCCTCTGACGAGTACATGAAGCTATGCTCGCATATTTAGGCCAATTTCACCAAGTTCGGTTAATGCTAACAACGAGGTTTTCTGTGTAGCAAATCGTGATTATCGAAATATGGTCTTCACCAACTACGATTTACAAGAAAATCGTGATTCACACTTAAACGCTCCAGGAATATTCGTTTAGTAGCGCAATACGCGAATACATTCAGTAGTGCAATATTTACGTCGTTCATTTTGTTTCTTTGCTTTTAATAGCCTACTAGGTTATGTTCAGTGGCACAAAGGAAATCGTCATCTACCTCTAGTGTTGTCCGTTGGTGGCGCTGGTGAGCAACAAGACTCATTTTATACCCGACATTTGTCTCCAAGTTTTCCAAATTGCACTGCAAAACCAGTACTAACCTAGAGAATTCTTGAGAAACATCAATTATCGTGTTCGACGATTAGGTTTGCTTGGTGAAAGGCATAGAATGTAATTGAGATTCCATTTTTTGATTCGTTTAAGGAAATCAGGATTTATTTACAAGTGCTGAAATTGTGCTTATCTTTTTTGTCGTGAGTGCTCCCTCCTACTCATATTTTTTCATTTATATATAGTATTATGTAACTTTTGAACCATAATCTTTTTGTTGATTCAATTTATGTGAGATTGACATAGGAAAATGATCAAATAAAAAATAAATTCCCAGTTTCACGAAAACGTAATTGAACATTTTAAAATGTTTTTTTTAATACAAATTTTCTTTAATTTTTTTACAAAGCTAAAAGAAAGTATTATAAAACTTACATTATAAATTTTTTAGTACATTACCTGTGTGTGTAATTTCCTTTAATATTCCGGAAGTATAAATCAAAATAAATTTTTCGTTTGTCAAATTAGAAAATCTTCTAAACTTTAGTTTATACTTGTCAGACTTTTACAAATTTTTTCAGTGTATTTATAAAAGATAAATAGGTAAATAATAAATATAAAAAATTGAAGAGATATATCTGAATTTTGTAGGAATTATAATTGAATTTTTTTTACTTTATGGTCTTTTACGCCTAATAAAAAATGTCTTACCTCTTCAGCCATTCTGAAATTCCTGCATCAACCAATCTGATAACCATAACGTTAAACATCTCAAAATAAGGCCAATCATCTCGAACATAAAATGCCTTTAAAGCAGGTGATATCAAACATTCCTTAACAATGTGAGTTAGAGGCTGTCTATTTTCATCCAAATAAAATTTCCGTTGTATCATTTCAATAATATACTTTAAACCGATCGAAGCGGTTGTAGGCTCATTCTTCAGAAATTCGAAGTCATTCGGATAATCATCTATTCTCTTTTTCAATAGTTTATATGCTACGTCATTCACTCCATTCTCTCGAAAAAATTCATACAGTTGCTGAGGAGCATACACTCCTGTAATTCTGGCATTGGCTTCTTCCAAAGTGTCGATTTGAGCGCTCTCTTTGGGAACAGATATGAGGCTCGTGATGCAGCCAGAAAATGCCGACAGAAGAATAACGCCAGATACGCTCAACGACAAAAGAAGGGCTTTGCGCGTCTTTGGTCCATTGTTGGAAGGAAAAGATCCAGAAACGAACGTTTTCAATACTTGTAATACAACTGCAGGTTGTTCCCAGAGATACAAAGCTACAATGAAAAGCACCAACATGATCCCAATCGCTGTCCAAGATTCCTTTGAATATGCGTGAAATATCGACCAACGATATGCAGGTACTTTATTGAGAAGCAAACACAGATCACTTCTGTCATGAGGATAGAAGTATTTAGTTCCTTTATGAGATTTTGGGTAGGGTGTCCATGCAATTCCTACAACATCAATTAATCGAAATTGTAGTAACCGGAGTAGATTGTCAATATTCATGTTATCATCCCCAGTATTAAAACATTTTTTAACACCGATTTTATTTGCCAATGCTTGAATTAAGCGCGCATCACTTCCAAAGCTGGTCCACGAATCATTACATATTGAAAGACCAAAGGGAACACCATCTGGCGTTGCAAATATGGTGTCTTTTAATCTTCTAGGTCCGGGGAATGTCTTTTGTGTTTTTGGTAAAAGATCCTCTTGATCAGACGATACGACTTTGAGTAAAAATATCACGTAGATAGTGATTCCGAAGTAGATATTGCTCCTCATGTTCATATTTAGTTTTATGTATCTGAGTATACTGAAAGATCTGAAACAGGTAATACAGAAAATAATAGAAGCGGAACACAGTAAGATGTTGTAATCTGCAATAATTTCATGAGATGGGTCAACATTGGTTAGTAGTGCCTTTGAATTTATAAAGTTCTTTGTTGTATCAGAATCTCTATTGTCCATCTAAACAGACACATCCATAAATATGTCTAAGGTCTCTCCTCTTCAAATTTGCTAGAATGTTTTCAGTATCCTCACTTATTTTTTAGACTTCGTATTTACGTGATAATACTGTCATTATAAATTTTTAGTCTTAGTGTAGCGTTATAATTGATCACACATTTTTATGTAATGTATGTTTTATTTACATTTAGTATTCGTTAACTAGTATCTGTAGTTTTATTATTTGTACCTGTCAAGATGGCTCAAATATATTTAAACTCCTCTACTTTTCTTACAGGGTATTCGCCTAGTAGTGTCCCAGTGATATTAGCTCTTCTCTTAACTGGTTCATCAATTTAGTTTTTTCCACATTTATACTTAGACCCACATTTTTTACTGCCTTTTGTAGCACCTGAAATTTTTAACCTGATATTGTTGTTTATCTGCCTTAAATAGTTTGATCATCCGCATACATTTCAATCAGCATTGTCCCACTTATATCTTTTGCCAGTTTTCCACTACCAAATCTAAAATAGAATTAAATTTATCGGAGCCACTTTGCCTCCATGTTGAAGTCCTTGTGTTTTTGAACGCCTGTATTTTTTCTCCTTGTAGTTTTTTCTGCTCTAGTTTCCATCATTGTAACCCTGAAAAAACGTATTTGTTTTCTAAAGATATTAAATGCCCTAAGGATCTGGTAGAATTCACCCCTTAAATTGCTATCGTATTCCTGCCTGAAGTCTGCAAATTTGTTATAGACCGATTCTATTCCAAGAATTTCTCTTTTACTTGTCTCACCACAAGATATTGGTCTGTAATGGACGAAAGACTGTTTAATATTCGTTTAGACTTTCTTCATTATACGCGCGTCGTGATACCTTGATTTAAAAATGTAAATATAATCTGCATTCAGCTCGTGGTTACACATTCGCACAATTTAATTCATGATGGATTTAAAACAAATGCAGATTATGTCTATTATTGCATAAATTATTCTGAATACATTTCCGTTATTTTTAGAAAAGTAAGTTTATTATATTTAAACCGAATAAATCAATGTAATTCTAAATTAAAAACAATTATCGATGATTGAATTAATGTGACATTGACATTAAAACCATTGAAATAACAACTAATCATACATCTGTGTTAGGAAGTATCTGCATTCACTATTGTCTAAATAAACAAAAATAAACAAAAGTGAAAAATATTTTATAATTTTTATATTCGCTTCAAAAAAATATATTTATCACCTTTTTTTTAATAAAAATACTCCCATATTTTAGAAGAAATTTTTGAGAGAAACTATGGTATTTGTGCTAACAATTATTTCGGTCCTTTTTGAAATTTATGAGTTAGTTCTGTAGATTTTATAACTAAATTTTTCAAGAATTACCTATTTTAAACAAGTATTATCTGTTTTAAACACGTGTAATGATGTATTGTTCTATTTTGTATTTGTTTTTCATTCTTTCCCATTAACGATATCTGCTTTTTCATGTGAATTGTGCTTAAAATTTTTCCTGTTCATGATTATTTACTACAATGATCATTCTGTGGAGAAGTACAATATATATGAGTTGGAGCACACTCCATTTTACTGTAACTAATTTTTGTTCTCTCTTTTAGATTTTTATCTAATATTTATTTACAACCTTAAAATACAAAAATGACGTTAAGTTCAGTGACTGTGTACGGTAACAATCTTTTTTCATTACCAAACCATGAAATAATTCAACAATATTTTTTCGCAAATACAAGCATTGTTAGCAAATGGAACTTCTATAATGAATGTTTGAAATGGACCAATGAGATGTGTTGCTCCTTATGGCTGACGTTGTAACAAAAAAACAATTTGAATTATAAGATTCGGACGAAAATTTTAAACATTTCAAACTCTACTCTTCCCTCATCAATTTCTCTCTCTTTGTTACATGCTGTAATTCCTTTCGTAAGAATAAAATATGAAAAGAAGTACCTAAATATAAGCAGATTTTCTTCATAAAAAATAATTAAAAACTAATTTACTCACGATTTTTATGATCCGCCGTTATAACATTAAACAAATGATATTTTTTTACGTTCTGCCAACACTCATCTTCCAAAATGTATTTGCCCAATATAAGTATGTTATACCTATTTCTTCAAATGATAAGTGATAGTATGAGATTAGTGTCTTAGAAATTTAGATGTACCACTCGAATATTTATGGGAGAAATTGTGAAAACTTATTCATCATTCCCTGAATAGCAGGCGATATGTTTTGTCCTGACATTTGCAGAAAATATGTAAAGTAATTAAAGGTTTCTTCATAGACTTCTTGTATATTCCCACGTTTCCCTTCAGAAATGGGCTTCTTTTTCATTATTGAGGATACACATTGCCATCTTCATCAGAACCTTTCCCAATTACTAATGTGTCAAAATGGAATAATAGTTACATTCATAAATATTAACTCAAATTTAAATGGAATATCAATTCTTTCTTGGGAAGATAATGGTGTTGGTATAAGGAATCGATTAAATTGTTTTAAAACGGAGACTCGTGCGACTTTTGACGGGTAATAGACGAATAATTAAAAGAAACTAATAATAATTTGTATCCAAACTAATATAGCTTTGCGCGATACATTTATAGTTAATAAATAAGAAATTGGAATCTGTAAGGACAATTTGATTTCAACCTGGATACTGAGTGTGAAGGAAATAAGGAAGGATTCAGAGCAAGGATTATGTTATAATGTGTAAAGGTGGTGGTGACATAAAAAGATTTAACAGCATAACACAAATTAGCTCCTGGGGAAAAAATAATTTTGAAGGAAAGTATATTTCAATGTCAAAAATTTTAACAGCTTTAAAATTTAAAACTTTAAGCCTCAAATACTATCAAAACCCTAGTGTCTAAGTTAATACTCCTTGTAAGTGAATGATTGATTTAAAAAGAGTAATGTTTTGTGTTGTGTTTTTCGATTGTGTATAACATGTAATCGAAATAGGAAGCAGAAAAAATTGTGTAAAAGTATAGAAAAACGGGAAAGAAAATGGATAAAAATGAATTCGTAGGTTTCATCAGTTAAGCTACAACAGCTAGACACGGGAAATGCTAACAACTCTCTTATTTAACAATAGTTTTCTTTTCTTTGCTTCTTTATTCATTTTTCCTCTGCATCGAGTGTTACGCAGTTATATTTCCTGTTCGTACATCGAGGCTGACGCCCTTCTTTAGTAATTGCTCTTTTTGTTCTATTTTGATTAAATATTCCTTAAGTACTTCATACCTTTGCTTTCATTCTATCAATCTCTACATATTCGCTTTGTTGAATACTCTTCCCCTTTTAAAAATTGTAATTATTCCTTCTTATTTTCTCCCCATCGTATGCACTTTCACAGTACAAACTCTGTTTTCAGACCCCTTCCACACTTACTGTACCTATCTTCAGGTCCCTAATTCTATGTAAATACATCGCGAATTCCCCATATCCGTTTAAGAATTTACTAATAATTCCACGTAAGAAAGATATTTTTCTAAGTCGCATATGAAATGTAACGTCCCTTATATTGTCGTATGTTACTCGTATAATCCCGACGTTTTTCCAACCAGCGATTAGTTCCGGCGAAACATTTATTTTTTCCAAAATGTATTTTGTTTAATTTTAATAAGCAATAATATTAATAATATTGACACAAATTGCATTTCTTTTTTATATTTTTTGCGGAAATTTAAACTTTTGTGCATACAAATCTCTTTGCATTATTCCTTAAAGCATATTTGTGACATCCTGAGAAACTCTTTTATAATGTTCCTGTTAATATTAAGAGACTGACCTGCTTCAGTCGATTTAATTCTATTTGAACCTTATTCGATGTCCTCTTATCTTCCGCCAAAAAACCAACTTGGATCGTGTTTCTCCCCAATACAGATTCAATACCTCTCAGTTCCCAATATTCCATTTGCTAAATACCATTCTCACGAGGTTAAGATATTTTAGACGCTATTTATCAATCGCCTATTGCATGCGCGCATTCAATAATCGCTTTTTCATTGACGATAATTCCCAAGTGTTTCATCTTGATTCCGACGAGGAGCTCGTTGCTCGAATATCCGTAAAATACGTGGCAACTTTGAATGTGTATATAGCCAATTGCTCCACTGACGCTGTAAAGCATGTATTGCTTTTGGTTGACTTAGCAATTTTTAACAGTTATCACAAACATTGCACTTGGCAACGACGCCGTCAATAAAGCCATTTTTCTTTGCATAAATCTCTAAATTCTTGTATTTGAGCATCTTCTTTTCACTTTGTTACACATATATCTATGCAATAAATGTTTCAATAAATTAGTTTTTTATCCTCTACGTGCTCTTACGCAGTTTGTAACTGCTTGTTTGACAATACAGTTTATTTATTAATACAGTGTCCAGTACCAACTAAGTCAAGATCAATCTGCATATGCACATTTTTGAAGTGTAAATGAAATGTTTGTTATAATTTACCTGTAAAATAAACTTTAATTACTTCAGTTAATTTTTCCAATTTACGTGCAAAGTGTGAGAAATCTCTGTAGATATGTCTCAAATATTTTTGTTTTTACTATAATCGCTTTTTATTCATGAACGTTTATTCTAAAGTATATTCGTCCGTGTCACAGTTGTGAACATTAACTCTGTAGTCCAATCCTCTCACGGGTGTTCTATTGTTTTCTTTAGGGTTAAGGATGTTTATTTTACTGGGTCCTCAGACACTTGTCTAGGGACGGCATCAATAGAAAAAATAAATATATGGAATTTTAAGTCTTATTTTAATAGTTACGATTTATAGAAAAATGTCCAAAAAATCTGTAGCTTTGTCAATGATATTTTTCTAAATGTATTCAACCTGTTTTGATAATATTTATTAGTGAGATATCGAAGTAAGACAATTATTCACGCTCATATATGATTTTAGATATTATTGCAAAATTCTGAAGATAAATTCTACAGGATTTTACTCGTAAATATAATAATAATAATTATAATATTTCCAGGAGATTTAATATAAATTATTCCACTGTAAGAGAGAACAAATACCGCCAAACCCATCTGATGGAGAAAACTATCCCACTCATTATAGCAAGATGCAAACTTTTAGCAAAGACGGATTACTTGTACAGGGAAACTTAGTGGAAAAAATTAGTTATAAAAATAATCGTGAATATAAATAAACACTCTTAAGATAAAACCTTATATCACAGATATCAACCAGAGACAGTTAGAGAAATAAAAGCCTATTATTATATTTATATCGAGTCATTGTCACATACAAATCTATCCTCCACAACGGTCCACACTTATCGTTTATTGACCAAAGTAATAAGGCCACATTCTTTACAGACATTGCAGTTTCAAACACTAATAACCTACAAAAGTCAATAGCTGAGAAAACTTTAAAATATATCCCCTCTCTCAGGAAGTTTATAGAAATTGCTAGATGAAACAAGTTTGAATGAACCCAAATGTAATGTCTTCGACAGGAGTAATTCAAAAAGCTATAAATCCACTTTAAAAAAATTAAACTTGCTCTAACACATTTACATGTATTTGTAAAAAGCCATCATTATTGCAACATTCCATGTAGATACAAATCTTTCAGCTCTAGAAAATTGAATGTGTAATGGACACTTTGCCACTAGTCTGTGCTATTTTATCAATCAACGTTTGCTAAGAAAACAAAATTCATATGCAAAATAATAAAATTACTATAAAATGTCTTTATTGCGTACCATGCCTCAGACCATGAGTCCTGTGTTCTACTTGAACACCAATTGCATTCACACCATACATACAACATGCTTATACAATAACATAAAATAATAAAATATTCGTAGAACATTATTAACTATAATTAAATTTGGAGGAGAATTTCTAATTTAGGCTAAGGTAGGAATCTAAGTCTAATCTGAAATAAAGATATGAATTATTTTGAGAAAAATGATACGAGGATTTTCACACCCTCGTTAATTAATACTTGTATAATTTGTAAGTAGCTTAGTGCACAAAAAAAGTTGAAATTATTAATTTTTTTCATGGAATATAAAACTGGCAAGGAATATTGTTTTCTTTGATTTTTGTTAATATGAGTATTGTATTACATTCTCATCAAAAGGTTTGTTTGTTTCTAGAGGAGTAAAAATTACTATATGTAACCCCCCCCCCTTCTAAGGAAAATCAATTAGCCAATTCTACAATAGTCAAAAGTCTTAGAAGGCGGGTGGACTCCGAGTCAATATAATCATTTTATATTTGAGATTATTAAAGACTGTATCATGTAAATTCCCATGAGAATAAGGCGATTTAACATTCAAACTTAAAATCTTAAAATCAACAGTTTATGTATAATGTTGAGGAGAGCACTCGATTAAAAATTAAATAAAACTGTGTAGATTACAAACCCACTTATCTCTGCGTGATGTCAAAACGTATTCGTCATTCAATTCAACCTATCTTAACCTATCCGAACACAAACCCTGAAGTGGTCTCTCAATAACACGTTTTTGTTTTAAATAGAAAAAAGACCTTTACTAAAACAAAAGGATGTTTACATTATTTTTCTTCTTAGCGTGCGTGTCCGTCTCGGAGATGGCTATTCTGGCTTTATCGTTTGCAATTCGGAACAATTCTTCAGAGCTTTTGTTGAATCAGGTTCTAAGGTTGTCGAACCAGGAAATTCTCCTTCTGCCGAGAGGACTTTTTCCTTCTATATTCCCTTGCAGCTCATATCTTTTTCCATTCCTCTTAAAGTGATCGAGATATTGCAGTTTTGGACACTTGATGGAGTAGATCAGCTCTGGTCTTTTGTGAATCCGGAGTAGAACCTCTAGATTTGTAAATTCACGAATCCACGATTATCTCAGTATTCTTGTGTATAGCCTTAGTTCAAAGGTTTCAAGTCCTGCAATGGTTGTCTTTGTAAGTGTCCACGTTTCTTCGCCATACAAGAGAAAACACAGCACCTGAGTGTCCATGGTAAGGTCGAGGCTCATTGAATTGAAAACAACTCCTCGCTTTTCCGATGCGACACTTTTATCTCTTGCGAACTGTCCCACGATTCGTTAATGACGGTATTCAGGAACGAATAATGTGAAACTCGCGCTATTCTATTACCATCAATGTACAGATATTCTTCTGGCTGCTTATCATACATTATGTTTGATTTGTGTTGATATCGAGGTTGTAATTTTTGCTTGTATCAGAGNCAAGCACTATAGTGTCACCTGCGTAACGCAAATTATTGAATTTGACACCATTCACTGAGAATCCTTCGTCCACGTCAAGTAATGCTTCTTTGAATATGTTCGGAATAGAGGTTAGAGAGTATCGGTGATATAATACATCCCTGTCTAACACCTCGGCTTATTCTCACTTGGTCAGATTGGTCTTGATCTATTCCCATGACTGCAGATTGATTCCAGCATAAATTGACAATTACTCTTTGATTTTTTCCATCAAATCCTGTATCCTCTAGTACTTCTATCGTATGATCATGTTTCACGCGATCAGAAACTGTCTGATAATCAATTAGGCCTTCAAATACATTACAGTTGATGTCCCTACATCTTTGGAACAGTAGCTTTACACTAAATATTGCTTCTCTTGTGCCAACTGCTTTTAGAAATCCAAATTGGTTGGGCTCTATCTGGTCTTCACTAATTCTGTGTATCCGCTTGT
>NNCF01125987.1:42205-59999 GCA_002313205.1 Laupala kohalensis | reverse complement strand
TATATATATATATATATATATATACACAGCTGAAGAGAAAGAATTCCCACTTACACTGATAGGGTGCGCCAGAGACCGGGTTGCCTCGTTCGTAAGAACAAGGGACAAAGGACAAATGACGATCGTCGTCAGAATCACGAGGAACCAGGACGCGACTAAAATACGTATAGCATCTTTATTAAATTCATTTTAAAGTCATTTTTACGTACTGAAACAACTGATAACCATTTGCATTATCGAGTAGTGTGAATCTAATGCATTATTGAACAAAACAACGAAATGTTATCTTGACAATGAGACCGTAGTTTTTTGAGCACCCTGTCAGATAATTTCTTTCTTAAACAATAAGGTGTGTTACATACGGATTCTTCTTCTCCTTCTACTTGGTGAATTGTTAGCAGAGGTTTTCTGTGTGCTAGAGAAGTGGACGTGTTTGGAGTTCTTACGTTTTGTGAAAACACCTGTTTTTTTAATCTGTCTCTGGGTAACCGGATAAAGCAAGTCACGCAAACAAGGTAACGCATGTTATAGCTTTAAATGTTGTATCTGCGCGTTTGCATAATGTTAACTTACTTTAACTTCATTCTTTCCGAGATAACATCTTTCAGAGGTTACATATAGGTAAGGCGCTGCTATACTCATTTACTTTAGAACGATGTAACTTCTGTTAAATAAAAGTCTAATATCTAATAAACAACAAAAACATTCCTTTGAGCGTGTACGTGGGCTACAATGTATAACAACATATTCTTTTCACATCCGTTATAATAACTTCATAGAAATGTTTAAAGCATAATATGAAACATATTTAAACTTCCCTACATCTAGAAGATGTGGGAGAAAAATTATCTGCTATGTTAATCAGGTAAATAAAATTGTCTTGTGACATCGAAGTGTAAATGTTTATTATGTATCTATGAAAAATGTTTATTACATTCAATTTTCCGTACTCCTAAAACGCACGGATTGAGTTAGTAGAAGCAAACACTAAACTATTAAACAATAAAACACTTGTAATTTTTAATTAATATTTGTAAATTATTAAGACAAATTTAGCGTAATATAAGGAACACGAATATCACGAGAAATTTTCGATATTTAAAAAATATCCTTATTGTGGAAAATTTTTAACACGAGGTCGTTGCATTCGCTTCCAAGAGATCTCCAACACGAATACAAGCGACGCTAGCGCCCATCCGGCAAACAGAAGAAATAGCGGCTCCAAGATGGCGGCCACAGACAAGACGACTGGTTCTCCATTCGGTTTCCATTCGATCATGGGACCTATTTTCAGCTTAAGGTTTTCAAAATCGGTTAACGTCCGACTGCGAAAGAAAAAGTTAAGAATATCATTTTCAAATAAAAACTGCGCACAAATTTTTTGATTTATTATTTTTTACACTGATATATTTAAAAAGGTAGATGTTGAGGTGAGAAATTTTCAATGTATGATCAAGACACCTTACTAAGAAGGGTCTATATCACCCCATTCACGCATGGACACAATTACGAGTTAGAGAGAGATGCGTTCTTCGAGAAAACCAAGATAACACACTTCAAGACTTCAGGGAGAGCTAGTCTTACATATACACACTCAACGACCTCTTCTGTGGTCAAAAGTATATCTGTTCTGGTCCCGAAGGTGCCTAAGTGGTCTGCGGAGGTTAGATCTCCGCAACTACTTGACCTCGGCTCCAGAAGGAGGAGATGTGGCCAGCATCTCGCTACGACCATTCTAACCCTAGCATAGACCCTGGTACTCATTTTACAGCGGGAAGAATAGGCCTAGGTGTCAGTCTGGATGTTGAGGTGTGATGAAAAATCCCCACCTTACCAAAATTAAATACTTTCTCCTTATTAAGAATGTGTCCGTCTGTATCCCATCTTACTCTCGCAAGAGTGAACCCGAGAAAATATTTTACTGCAGTAAGATAGGGAATTGCTCGGAGTGTTAGCACACAAACGTTAAAGTTAATAGCATTCACACTTCTCCCCATTGTAATAAAAATAGAGAAAAGTGCCATTTGGATCGCTAATTCAAAACCGTTTTATGTAAAGAACGGATTGTAGTAGTATTGCAAATATAATGCTGTAAGAAGCCTTACTACAATTCAACGTACGGTGTTCATTTCTCTATACCATCGCTGAGAGGCAGCGATGCTTCATTCTCAGGAATTATCGATCGAGTCGCTGGGCTCATATAAATATGCAACTCTTTGGCATAGAAAAGTAGCTTTTACAATTTGACACTCGGAGATCATTCAATTACAAGCAAAAAAAGACAATTTCCTTTAGTACTGCAAGATGTACGTCGTCCATTTTGTTTTTTTGCTGTGTTTCGACTTATAGGTTATGTTCAGTGGCACGAGGCAGACCCTCTGCTACCTCTAGTGTTGTCAGTTGGTGGCGCTGGTGAGCAACATGATGTGTTTTTCGCTCGACATTTGTTTCCAACTTACCCATAATGCATTGCAAAACTAGTACTAACCTAGAGAATTGTTGAGAAACTTTGATTATCATATTCGACGATTAGTTTTGCTTGGTAAAAGGCATAAGATGTAATCGCGATTCCATTTTGTAATTACGTTTAGAGAAATCACGGTTATTTTACGTGTAGTGAAATTGAGCTTATTATTTTCATATGTCGTGAGTTCTTTCTCATACTGATATATTTCGTCTTTTCCATATCACAAGACGTACCTTCTGAGCCACAATCTTTGTGTTGATGAATTTTATCTCAGATTGAGAAACAAAAATGCTTAAATAAAATATCAATTCCTAGTTTTTGGAATTAAAAAATTGACCATTGTTTAATCTTCAATTTAACACAAATAACTATTTTTCTCACAAGGCTAAAATTAAGGATTACCTGACATGCATAATAAAATTTAAGAGAATATTACCTGGTGGTGTATTGTTATTTCCTTTAATATTCGGGAAGTATATAACCAAAAAAATGTTGACATTTATCAAATTAGAAAGACCTAAAAAATTTACTTTTTTTGTGACAGATTTTCACAAACTTTTTTCACTTTACTTATAAAATATATATGTATATATATAACATCGATATGTAAACTCCCGTAAAGTAAACAAAATTTTAATTACTAGTCTTAAAAATTTTGATATCTCTCTTCAGGTACCTTTAAAATATTGTAATTGAAGTTTCATTTACTTTACTATATTTTAAATCTAAAAAAAAATGTTTTACCTGTACAGCCATTCTGAAATTCCTGCATCAATCAATCTCATAAGCATAACGTTAAACATCTCATAATAAGGCCAATCATCTCGAACATGAAATGCTCTGAATGCAGGTGATAATAGACACTCCTTTACAATGTGAGATAAAGGCTGTCCATTTTTATCCAAGTTTTGTATCCATTTTATTATATTAAGTACGTCCTTAACTCTGATTATAGCTGTTGTTGGCTCATACTTTAGAAAATCGGCGTACTTCGGATTAAGATCTATTATCTTGTTCACTAGTTTATTTGCTACATCATTTACTTCATTCCTTTTAAAATATTCATACATTACTTTAGGAGCATATACTCCTGTAATTCTGGCGTTGGCTTCTTCCAAAGTGTCGATTTGTGCGCTCTCTTTGGGAACAGATAGGAGGCTCGTGATGCAGCCAGAAAATGCTGACAGGAGGATAACGCCAGATACGCTCAACGACAAAAGAAGGGCTTTGCGCGTCTTTGGTCCTTTGTTGGAAGGAAAAGATCCAGAAACGAACGTTTTCAATACTTGTAATACAACTACCGGTTGTTCCCAGAGATACAAAGCAACAATGAAAAGCACCAACATGATTGCAATTGCTGACCAAGTTTCGTTTGAAAATGCGTGAAATATCGGCCAACGATCTGCAGGTACTTTTTTGAGAAGCAAACACACATCACTTTTCACATGAGGATAGAAGTATTTAATTCCTACGATTGTTTCTGGATGGAGTGTCAATGAAACGCCTACAACATCAATTAATCCAAGTAGTAGTAACTGTTCTAGATTTTCAATATTCATGTTATCATCCCCTGTATTAAAGCATTTTTTTACTCCGATTTTATTTGCCAATGCTTGAAGTAAGCGCGCATCACTTCCAAAGCTTGTCCACGAATCATTACATATTGAAAGACGAAAGGGAACGGCATCTGGCATTGCAAATATGGTGTCTTTTAATCTTCGAGGTCCGGGGAATGTCTTTCGTCTTGTTGGTAAAAGATTCTCTTGATAAGACGATACGAATTTGAGTGAGAATATCACATAGTGATTCCGAAGTAGATATTGCTGCTCATGTTCATAGTAGGTTTATGTATCTCAGTATACTGAAAGATCTGAAACAGGTAATACAGAAAATAATAGAAGTGGAACACAGTAAGATGTTGTAATCTGCAATAATTTTATGAGATGGGTAAACATTGGTTAGTAGTGCCATTGAATTCATAAATTTCTTTGTTGTATCAGAATCTCTATTGTCCATCTAAGCAGACAGATCCATAAACATGTCTCAGAACTCTTCTCTAAAAGATTGCAAGTGTTTTTTTTGTATTCTCACTTATATTCTAGACTTCGTATTTACGTGATAATACTGTCATTATAAATTTTGGTTCTACTTTTCCTACTAACTGCCTTATTATTAATCACACACTTTAATGTAATGTATGTGTTATTTATATTTAATATTCGTTAATTAGTATCTGTAATTTTATTATTTGTAAAACGTATTTGTTTTCTGAAGATATTGTATGCCTTAAGAATCTGGTAGAATTTACACCTTAAAATGCTATCGTATTCCTGCCTTAAGTCTATAAATTTGTTATAGGCTGATTCTATTCCAAGAATTTCTCTTTTACTTGTCACACCACACGATATTGGTCTGTAATGGACGAAACGTTGTTTAATATTCGCCTAGAATTTCTTCATTATACGCGCGTCGTGATACCTTGATTTAAAAATGTAAATATAATCTGAATTCAGCTCGTGGTTACACATCGTCTCAATTTAATTCATGATGGATTTAAAACAAATGCAGATTATGTCATTTATTGCATAAAATATTCTGAATACATTTCCGATAATTTTAGAAAAGTAAGTTTATTATATTTAAACTGATTAAATAAAGAAATATAATTCTAAATTAGAATCAAGTATCGATAATTGGAGTTATGTGACATTGATTCTAAAACCATTTAAATAAAAACCGAACATACCTCTATGTACGTAACTATCTGCAATCACTATTGTCTCAATAAACAAAAATCAAAAGTGAAAAATATTTTACCATTTTTTCATTCCATTCAAAAAAATTTAATTCATTTTTCATAAAAATACTCCCAAGTTTTAGAAGTAATTTATAAGAGAAACTATGGTATTTGTGCTAATAATAATTTTGGTCCAATTAGAAATATACGAAATTAATCTGTAGATTTTATAACTAAATTTCTCAGGAATTACCTTATTTAAACAAGTATTATCTGTTTTAAACAGGTGTAATGATGTATTCATATATTTTGTATTTGTTTTTCATTCTTTCCCATAAACGATATCTGCATTCTCTTGTGAATTGTACTTAAAAATTTTCCTGTTCATGATTATTTACTACAATGATCATTCTGTGGAGAAGTACAATATAGATGAGTTGGAGCACACTCCATTTTACTGTAACTAATTTTTGTTCTCTTTTTTAGATTTTTATCTAATATTTGTATACAACCTTAAAATACAAAAATGACGTTAAGTTCAGTGACTGTGTACGGTAACAATCTTTTTTCATAACAAAACCATGAAATAATTCAACAATAATGTTTTGCTAAATACAAGCATTGTTAGGAATTGGAACTTCTATAATGAATGTTTGAAATGGACCAATGTAATGTGTTGCTTTTTATGGCTGACGTTATAGCAACGTAAACAATTTGTGTTCTAAGATGCGGACGGAAATTTTAAAACCCTTCAAACTCTATTGATCTCTCTCTTCCCTCATTAATTTCTCTATCACTGTTACATGCTGTAATTCACTTTCGTAGAAATGAAATAAGATGAGAAGTACCTACATATGAGCAGATTACCTTCATAAAAAATTAAAATAACAAATTTACTCACGATTTTTATGATCTGCCGTTATAACATGAAACAAATGATATTTCGTTAAGTTCTGCCAACACTCATTTTCCAAAATGTATTTGCACAATATTAGTATGTTATCCGTATTTATTCAAACGATAAATGCTAGTATGAGATTAGTGTCTTAGAAATCTAAATGTACCACTCGAATATTTATGGGAGGAATTGTGAAAACTCATTTATCATTTCCTGAATAGCAGGCGATATGTTTTTATCCTGACATTTTCAGAAAATATGTAAAGTAATTGAAGGTTTCTTCATAGACTTCCTGTATATTCCCACGTTTCTCTTGAGAAATGGGCTTCCTTGTCATTATTGAGGATACATATTTCCATCTTCATCAGAACCTTTCCCGATTACTAATGTGTCAAAATGGAATAATAGTTACATTCATAAATATTAACTCGAACTTAAATGGAATATCATTTCTTTCTTGGGAAGATAATTGTGTTCGGATAAGGAATCGATTAAATTGTTTTAAAACGGAGACTCGTGCGACTTCTGACGGGTAATAGTCGAATAATTAAAAGAAACTAAGTATAATTTGTATCCAAACTAATATATTGCTTTGCGCGATACTTTTATAGTTAATAAATAAGAAATTAGTATCTGTAAGGACAATTTGATTTCAACTTGTATACTGAGTGTGAAGGAAATACGAAGGGACTCAGAGCAAGGATTATGTTATAATGTGTAAAGATGGTGGTGACATAAGAAGATTTAACAGCATAACAAAAATTAGCTCCTGGGGAAAATGAATTCTGAAGCAAAGTATATTTAAATGTCAAAAATTTTAACAGCTTTAAAATTTAAAAACTTTCAGCCTAAAATACTATCAAAAGCCTAGTGTCTAAGGCAATACTCCTTGTACGTGAATGAATAATTCACGTAGAATAATGTTTCTTTAGTGTTATTCGATTGTGTAAAAGATATGTTATCAAATTAGGAATCAGAAAAAATTGTGTATAAGTATAGAACCAACATAGAAAAAATTTGATAAAGATGAATTCGTAGCTTTCATCAGTTAAGCTAAAACAGCTGGATACTTGAAATGCTAACAACTCTCATATTTTACAATAGTTTTATTTCCTTTGCTGGTTTATTCTTCATTTAGCTTCTGCACCAGTGATATGCAACCATATTTCCTATCCATAGTACAAAACGGACGCTCATCTTTAGTAATTGCATTATTTGTTCTATTTTTGTTATGTATTCTACAAATACTTCATACCTATGCTTCAATTCTATTAATCTCTTCTTATTCGCTTTGTTGAATACTTCTTCCCGTTTTAAAAATTGTAATTCTTTATACTTATTTTTTCCATATCATAATCACTTTTACAGTACATTCTCTGTTTCCAGATCTCTTCCACACTTACTGCACCTATCTTCAGGTCCCTAATACTATGTAAATACATTGCGAATTCCCCATGTCCGTTTAAGAATTTACTAATAATTCCACGTAAGAAAGATATTTTTCTAAGTCGCATATGAAATGTAACGTCCCTTATATTGTCGTATGTTACTCGTATAATCCCGACGTTATTTCCAACCAACGATTAGTTCCAGCGAAAAATTAATTTTTTTCAAAATGTATTTTGTTTAATTTTAATAAGCAAGAATATTATTATATTGACACAAATTGCATTTCTTTTTTATATTTTTTGCGGAAATTTAAACTTTTATGCAAACAAATCTCTTTGCATTATTCCTTGAAGCATATTTATGACATCCTGTGAAACTCTTTTATAATGTTTCTGTTAATATTAAGAGACTGACCCTTTGTAGTCGATTTAATTCTATTTGAACCTTATCCGATGTCCTCTTATCTTCCGCCAAAAAAACCAATTTGGATCGTGTTTCTCCCCAATACAGATTCAATACCTCTCAGTTCCCAATATTCCATTTGCTAAATGCCATTCTCACGAGGTTAAGATATTTTAGACGCTATTTATCAATCGCCTATTGCATGCGCGCTTTCAATAATCGCTTTTTCATTGACGATAATTCCCAAGTGTTTCATCTTGATTCCGACGAGGAGCTCGTTGCTCGAATGTCCGTAAAATACTTGGCATCTTTGAATGTGTATATAGCCAATTGTTCCACTGACGCTGTCAAGCGTGTATTGCTTTTGGTTGACTTAGCAATTTTCAACAGTTATCACAAACATTGCACTTGGCAACGACGCCGTTAATAAAGCCATTTTTCTTTCCATAAATCTCTAAATTCTTGTATTTGAGCCTCTTCTTTTCACTTGGTTACACATATATCTATGCAATAAATGTTTCAATAAATTAGTTTTTTATCCTCTACGTGCTCTTACGCAGTTTGTAACTGCTTGTTTGACAATACAGTTTATTTATTAATACAGTGTCCAGTACCAACTAAGTCAAGATCAATCTGCATATGCACATTTTTGAAGTGTAAATGAAATGTTTGTTATAATTTACCTGTAAAATAAACTTTAATTACTTCAGTTAATTTTTCCAATTTACGTGCAAAGTGTGAGAAATCTCTGTAGATATGTCTCAAATATTTTTGTTTTTACTATAATCGCTTTTTATTCATGAACGTTTATTCTAAAGTATATTCGTCCGTGTCACAGTTGTGAACATTAACTCTGTAGTCCAATCCTCTCACGGGTGTTCTATTGTTTTCTTTAGGGTTAAGGATGTTTATTTTACTGGGTCCTCAGACACTTGTCTAGGGACGGCATCAATAGAAAAAATAAATATATGGAATTTTAAGTCTTATTTTAATAGTTACGATTTATAGAAAAATGTCAAAAAAGTCTGTAGCTTTGTCAATGATATTTTTCTAAATGTATTCAACCTGTTTTGATAATATTTATTAGTGAGATATCGAAGTAAGACAATTATTCACTCTCATATATGATTTTAGATATTATTGCAAAATTCTGAAGATAAATTCTACAGGATTTTACTCGTAAATATAATAATAATAATTATAATATTTCCAGGAGATTTAATATAAATTAATACACTGTAAGCGAGAACAAATACCGCCAAACCCATCTGATGGAGAAAACTATCCCACTCATTACAGCAAGATGCAAACTTTTAGCAAAGACGGATTACTTGTGCAGGGAAACTTAGTGGAAAAAATTAGTTATAAAAATAATCGTGAATATAAATAAACACTCTTAAGATAAAACCTTATATCACAGATATCAACCAGAGACAGTGTTAGATAAATAAAAGCCTATTATTTTATTTATATCGAGTCATTGTCACATACAAATCTATCCTCCACAACGGTCCACACTTATCGTTTATTGACCAAAGTAATAAGGCCACATTCTTTACAGACATTGCAGTTTCAAACACTAATAACCTACAGAAGTCAATAGCTGAGAAAACTTTAAAATATATACCCTCTCTCAGGAAAATTATAGAATTTGCAAGATGAAACAAGTTTGAATAAACCCAAATGTAATCTCTGCGACAGGAGTAATTCAAAAAGCTATAAATCCACTTTTAAAAAAAATTAAACTTACTCAAACACATTTACATATATATGTGAAAAGCCATCATTATTGCAACATTCCATGTAGATACAAATCTTTCAGCTCTAGAAAATTGAATGTGTAATGGACACTTTGCCACTAGTCTGTGCTATTTTATCAATCAACGTTTGCTAAGAAAACAAAATCATTATGCAAAATAATAAAATTACTATAAAATGTCTTTATTCCGTACCATGCCTCAGACCATGAGTCCTGTGTTCCACTTGAACTCCAATTACATTCACACCATACATACAACATGCTTATACAATAACATAAAATAATAAAATATTCATAGAACATTATTAACTATAATTAAATTTGGAGGAGAATTTCTAATTTAGGCTAAGTCTAATCTGAAATAAAGATATGAATTATTTTGAGAAAAATGTAACGAGGATTTTCACACCCTCGTTAATTAATACTTGTATAATTTGTAAGTAGCTTAGTGCACAAAAAAAAGTTGAAAATATAAATTTTTTCATGGAATATAAAACTGGCAAAGAATATTGTTTTCTTTGATTTTTGTTAATATGAGTATTGTATTACATTCTCATCAAAAGGTTTGTTTGTTTCTAGAGGAGTAAAAATTACTATATGTAACCCCCCCCCCTTCTAAGGAAAATCAATTAGCCAATTCTACAATAGTCAAAAGTCTTAGAAGGCGGGTGGACTCCGAGTTAATATAATCATTTTATATTTGAGAATTTTAAAGACTGTATCATGTAAAATCCCATGAAAATAAGGCGATTTAACATTAAAACTTTGAATCTTAAAATATATGTATAATGTTGAGGAAAGCACTCAATTAAAAATCAAAGAAAACTGTGTAGATTACTAACCCACTTATCTCTGCGTGATGTCAACAAGGTATTCATCATTTAATTCAACCTATCCTAACCTATCCCAACACAAACCCTGAAGTGGGCTCTCAATAACACGTTTTTGTTTTAATTAGAAAAAAGACCTTTACTAAAACAAAAGGATGTTTACATTATTTTTCTTCTTAGCATGCTTGTCCGTCTCGGACGCTGGCTATTCTGGCTTTATCGTTTGCAATTCGGAAACAGTTCTTCAGAGCTTTTGTTGAATCAGGTTCTGAGGTTGTCGAACCAGGAAATTCTCCTTCTGCCGAGAGGTCTTTTTCCTTCTATATTCCCTTGCAGGATACGTTGGAGCAGCTCATATCTTTTTTCATTCCTCTTAATATGACCAAGATATTGCAGTTTTCGACACTTGATGGAGTAGATCAGCTCTGGTCTTTTGTGAATCCGGAGTAGAACCTCTAGATTTGTAACTTTACGAATCCACGATAATCTCAATATTCTTCTGTATAGCCTTAGTTCACAGGTTTCAAGTCCTGCAATGGTTGCCTTTGTAAGGGTCCAATTTTCTACACCAAACAAGAGGAATGAGAACACACAGCACCTGAGTAGCCGCATTTTGGAGTCCATGGTACGGTCGTGGCTTTTGAAGAGAGAGCTCATTGAATTGAAAACACTTTCCCCGTCATTCCAATGCGACACTTTATCTCTTGCGAACTGCCCCACGTTTCGTTAATGATGGTACCCAGATACGGATAGTGTGAATCTCGCACTATTCTATTACCATCAATGTACAAATATTCTTCTTGCTGCTTATCATACATTATGTTTTATTTGTGTTGATATCGAGGCCGTATCTTTTGTTTGTAACAGAGATTTTGTTCATTAACTTCCGCAACCCTTCCAGTGTATCCGCAAGCACTATAGTGTCACCTGCGTAACGCAAATTATTGAATTTGA
Organism: Laupala kohalensis; assembly: GCA_002313205.1. Taxonomy (NCBI): domain Eukaryota; kingdom Metazoa; phylum Arthropoda; class Insecta; order Orthoptera; family Trigonidiidae; genus Laupala; species Laupala kohalensis. Next base: position 48,563 of record NNCF01125987.1, on the reverse strand, counting down.
CACCATTCACTGAGATTCCTTCGTTCACGTCAAGTAATGCTTCTTTGAATATGTTCGGAATAGAGGTTAGAGAGTATCGGTGATATAATACCACCCTGTCTAACACCTCGGCTTATTCTCACTTGCTCAGATTGGTCTTGATATATTTTCATGACTGCAGATTGATTCCAGCATAAATTGACAATTACTCTTTGATTTTTTCCATAAAATCCTGTATTCTCTAGTACTTCTATCGTATGATCATGTCTTACGCGATAAAATACTGTCTGATAATCAATTAGGCCTTCAAATACATTACAGTTGATGTCCCTACATCTTTGGACCAGTAGCTTTACACTAAATATTGCTTCTATTGTGCCAACTGCTTTTAGAAATGCAAATTGGTTGGGCTCTATCTCGTCTTCACAAATTCTATATATCCGCTTGTGTATCATTTTAAGAAACAGTTTTAGCAGACGGCTCATTAAACTGATGGTACTGTAATCTGCACATAATTTGGCATTCGGTTTCTTAGGTAATGCAATTAACCATTTTGGTGGTATTTTACCCGTTGAGTAAATGTGGTTGATTATTTCCGTAATCATTTTTACTTAATCTTCATTGAGCAATTTGGAGAATTCTGCTTGTATGCCGTCTGGTACAGCTGCTTTCTTTTCCTTCATTTGGTGTATATCCGTTTCCACTTCACTTACTAAGATATCTGGTCCCGTTGTGTCTGATACTCTGGTTCTTCTTGTCTCCTCATATCATCTTGGACAACTGTTCCAAATATTTCTCCCATTCTCTCTTTTTTTCTTTCTTGTTGATTTTAAGATTACCACTGTCATCTACTAGCTTTCCACTCTTTGATTTCCGGTGTCTTCCTGTTGCTTCCGTGACCTTCCTGTACGCATTGAAATTATAATTTCTACTCTGATAAAATTCTATTTCTGTACATAAGTGAGCTTTTTCCTTCTCCTTGGCTTCTCTGATCTTATTTCTTATTGTATTCTGTATCGTTCTGTATTCCACCATTCTACCTTTTCTCTTTCTTCTTTCTTCCATTAATTCCAGAATCTCACTTGTAATCCAAGTTTTTTTCTTTCTAAGGTCCGGCTTCAAGTTTTCTTCTTTAACTTCTTTTAGCACTTCTTGTAGTTGTGTGAGTCTTTCATTTGTATCGTCAACACTGTCTCTCAATTTATCGTTTAAATCTGTCTTGACTGCCTTCTGTATGGTAGCATCCTTCAACTTTCTCAGATCATACTTTCGTGCTGTTTTGGGGGAAACGTACTTCATTCTGATTTTGAAATTTCCGACATGTGGGACACGGTCTGATTATATATCTCTGCTCCCGGATATGTTTTGACAGCAGTACAAACATTTCTGTATCTCTTGTTCACTAATATGAAATCAATCTCATTCCTCACAATGTGTCCAGGTTTGTCCTCGGGCGATTTTCATGTATATAACCTACGTGGAGGTAATTTAAACCATGTTTTTATCACTACTAGTTGATTTGTTTCTGCAAATACTTCGAAGTCATTTGTATCTCTTAAACCAAAGGGTCCGATTGTGTTTGATGTTCTGCCTGCTCCAATTTTTGCATTAAAATCGCCCATTTTTATAATGAGATCTTCTCTTTATAGTTTGTTCAGAATCTGATTTATACTGTTGTAGAAAGTGTCGACTTCTGCATCCGGATTGTCTGCTGTAAAAGCACAGACCTAAATAATGTTCAAATCAACTGGCCTCGCTTTGATTTGAACTAACAAAACACGTGCTGAGATAGGAAGAGCGTTGTCAACACACTTTGTAATTTTTTTTGTTCATTGTAATTGCTACTCCATGTTCATGCATACCATTATCTGTGACCGAGTAGTAAATTCGGTGATCGTCTATGTTGATGTTTCCAGATCGTGACCATCGCGTTTCGCTTACTCCTAGTACATTTATTTTCATCCTTGTCATCTCCTTTATTGTATTGTGTATCTTTCCTCCTTGTCCCATCGTTTTCACGTTCTGTGTTCCGATTTTGACTTCATCGTTATATTTCAATTCTTTTTATTTCTTTTTTTGTAACTTCCCGTCCCGAAGATCCGATTGAGAAGCTTACTCCTGATGCTTATTTGGCCTCAGGCGTAGCCGTAGTGATTACTAGGACATATCCATTTCAGACATTTAATGAGGTGAATGTCCAAAGTGCTTCCTCATCCTTATGCCGTTGACCGCCTTCGGGGCCAATTTCTCAACTCCAGGTCCAAAGAGTGCCCTTCTCTTCTTGGCTCTTCCACCCAAAGCTGTTGGCGAAAAAGAGATGAATCACTTATCCCGGTGATCGTTCGATTGTACACATATTATTCCCTGAATACTGGGCTGCCTCCTCCGCAATCTACACCGTTCCAAAGTCCATCTTCTCCGCTGTAGATTCCGTTGAAGTCTTCACTCGAAACCCTGAGCTGGGACCCTTTCCAGATGTTGTACACCGGGCCAGTGTTTTCTGGGAGTCACATAAGCAGGGGCGCCACTCCCTGTGCAGGGCTACTTCCGAAGACGGTCCCTACTCGCAACCTTCATGTTTACATTACTCATTGCTAATATTATCCTTGATTAAATCCAGAGATATATTATTCTCCGCTGGACTAAACAAATTAACATTCTGAAAAAGTAAAAATGCTTTCCGAAGGCAGGAGAACATCTGAGACAACTATACCCATTCTTAATAACTGCCGTTTTAGTAAATTCTGCGTAATAAAAATTCCTTAAAACTTAGCGCGCGTTGGCTGATGCGAGAATGTGGAAACCGCGTATTGACGACGCCTTACCAGTTGCATAAACTCTTAAAATTGTTTGTGATTATCTCAATGTCTCCTCCTTCGCATCCTCACAGACTTGAGAGACAAAGTCGACGAATGATGAGTGAATTCAGAATCGAATTGCACCTGACTCTTTATTGACCTCAATCTACTCAAATTACAAAGTTATGTAATGATATATATAATCAGTACGCGGTGGGCCACCGGCAAGGCGACCACGTCACTGTACCCGACCACCTGACCCAAACAGCTGAGGAGAAATAGTTCACACTTATACTGATAAGGTGCGCCAATGACCGGGTTGCCTCGTTCGTAAGGACAAAGGACAAATGACGATCGTCGTCAGAATCACGAGGAACCAGGACGCGTCTGAAATACGTATAACACCTTTATTAAATTCAATTTCAAGTCATTTTTACGTAATGAAACAACTGATTACCGTTTGCATTATTGAGTAGTCAGAATTTAATGCATTTTTGAACAAAACAACGAAATGTTATCTTGACAATGAGACCGTAGTTTTTAGAGCACCCAATCAGATATTTTCTTTCTCAAACAATAAGGTGTTAAATACGGATTCTTCTTGTCCTGCTACTTGGTGAATTGGTAGCAGAGGTTTTCTGTGTGCTAGAGAGGTGAACGTGTTTGGAGTTCTTACCTTTTGTGAAAACACCTTGTTGTTTGATCTTTCTCTGAATAACCGGATAAAGCAAGTCACGCAAACAAAGTAACGTACGTTATAGCTTTAAATGTTGTATCTGCGCGTTTTCATAATGTTAACTTACTTGAACTTTATTCTTTCAGAGATAACATCTTTCAGAGGTCACATATAGGTAAGGCGCCACTATACTCATTTACTTTAAAACAATGTGACTTCACTAGTTGGGTTTTGGCAAATAAAAGTCTTGTATCTAATAAACAACAAAAACATTCCTATTAGCGTATACGTGGGTAACATAAGGCTCCAATGTATAACAACACATACTTTTCATATCCGTTCTAATATCCTCATAAAAATGTTTAAAGCATAATCTGACACATATTTAAACTTCCCTACAACTTGAAGATGTGGGAGAAAAAAGTATCTGCTATGTTAATCAGATAAATAAAATTGTCTTGTGACATCAAAGTGTAAATGTTTATTATGTTTCCATTAAAAATGTTTATTACATTCAATTTTCCGTTCTCCTAAAACGCAAGGATTGAGTTAATAGAAGCAAACACCAAACTATTACACAATAAAACACATGTAATTTTAAATAGTATTTGTTAATTATTAAGACACATTTAGCGTAATATAAGAGACATGAATATCACGAGACAATTTTTTCTTTCGATATTTAAAAAATCCTTATTTTCGAAAATTTTTAACACGAGGTCGTTGCATTCGCTTCCAAGAGATCTCCAACACGAATACAAGCGACGCTAGCGCCCATCCGGCAAACAGAAGAAATAGCGGCTCCAAGATGGCGGCCAAAGACAAGACGACTGGTTCTCCATTCGGTTTCCATTCGATCATGGGACCCACTTTTAGTCCAAGGTTTCTAAAATCAGTTATCGTCCGACTGCGAAAGAAAAAGTTAAGAATATCATTTTCAAATCAAAACTGCGCAAAAAATCCTTCGATTTATTAATTTTGACACTGATTTATGTTAAAAGGTAGATGTTGAGGTGAGAAATTTTCAATGTATGATCACAACACCTTACTAAAATGGTCTATACCACCCCTTCCACGCGAGGACACAATTACGAGAGAGAGATGCATTCTTCGAGAAAACCAAGATAACACACCTCAAAACTTCAGGAAATGCTAGTCTTACATATCCACACTCAACGACGTCTTCTGTGCTCTAAAGTATTTCTGATCCGGCCCTGGAGGTGGCTAAGTGGTTTGCGGAGGTTGGATCTCCGCAACTACTTGACCTCGGCACCAGAAGGAGAAGATGTGGCCAGCATCTCGCTACGATCATTCTAACCCTAGCATAGTCCCTGGTACTCATTTTACAGCAGGAAGAATAGGCCTGAGTGACAGTCTGGATGTTGAGGTATGATGAAAAATCCCCACCTTACCAAAAATAAATACCTTCTCCTAATTGAGAGTGTGTCCGTCTGCATCCCATCTTACACTCGCAAGAGTGAACCCGACAAAATATTTTAAGGGAGTAAGATAAAGAATTGCTTGGAGTATGAGAACACAAAAGTTAAAGTTAATAGCATTCAAACTTCTCCCTTTTCTAATAAAAATAGAGAAAAGTGCCATTTTGATCCCTAATTTCAAACCGTTTTTTCTAAAGAACGGATTGTATTAGTATTGCAAATATAATGCTGTAAGAAGCCTTCCTGCAATCAACGTTCGGTGTTCATTTTCCTTTACCATTGCTGAGGGGCAGCGATACGTCATTCTCAAGAATTATCGATTGAGTCGCAGGGCTCACATAAATATTCAACTCTTTGGTATTAGACAGTGTGACGGGTTTCGTCACATTCTGAATCAGGGAACACGACGATCACAATTACAAATGACATGTGACTGTCACAAAACCACTACATTTCCCTCTGACGAGTACATGAAGGTATAGTCGCGTACATTCACCAAGTTCGTTAAACGCCATAAACGAAGTTTTCAGTGCTGTAAATCGTGATTTTCGAAATAAGCTCTTCACCTACTTTGATTTACGAGAAAATAGCGTTCACAATTAAACACTCGGTGATCATTCAATTCCCAGCGAATATCGCAATTTCCTTCAGTAGTGCAAGATATACGTCATTCATTTTGTTTGTCTGCTTTTATTCGACTTCTAGGTTATGTTCAGTGGCACAAGTCAGACCCTCTTCTACCTCTAGTGTTGTCCGTTGGTGGCGCTGGTGAGCAACAAGATGTGTTTTTCGCTCGACATTTGTCTACAACTTACCCATAATGCATTGCAAAACTAATACTAACCTAGAGAATTGTTGAGAAACTTTGATTATCATATTCGACGATTAGTTTTGCTTGAAGAAAGGCATAAAATGTAATCGCGATTCTATTTTGTAATTACGTTTAAAGAAATCACGGTTATTTTACGTGTGGTGTAAAGTGGACCTATCATTTTCATATGTCGTGTGTGCTTTCTCATACTGATATATTTATTCATTTCCAAATCACAAGACGTACCTTCCGGGCCACAATCTCTGTGTTGATGAAATTTATCTATGATTGAGAAACGAAAATGCTTAAATAAAATATCAATTCCAAGTTTTGCGAATACAAAAATAGACCATTGTTTAATCGTCAATTTAATACAAATAACTATTTTTCTCACATTGCTAAAATTAAGGATTACCCAAAATGCATAATAAAATTTTAAAGAATATTACCTGGGTGTGTATTGTTATTTCCTTTAATATTCGGGAAGAATAGAATGAAAAAAATGTTGGTGTTTATCAAATTAGAAATACCTAAGAAATGTACTTTATTCGTGACAGACTTTCACAGTTGTTTTCACTATATTTATAAAATGTATATATATATATATATATATATATATATATATATATATATATATATATATATATATATATAT
>NNCF01125987.1:10677-42127 GCA_002313205.1 Laupala kohalensis | reverse complement strand
TATATATATATATATATCGTTATATAAAATCCCGTAAAGTAAACAAAATTTTAATTACAAGTCTTAAAAATGTTGATATCTCTCTTTATGTTCCTTTATAATATTGTAATTAAAGTTTCATTTACTTTACGATATTGTACATCCGACAAAAAAATGTCTTACCTGTACAGCGATTCTGAAATTCCTGCATCAACCAATCTCATAAGCATAACGTTAAACATCTCATAATAAGGCCAATCACCTCGAACTAAAAATGCTCTATAAGCAGGTGATAATAGACACTCCTTTACAATGTGAGATAAAGGCTGTTCATTTTCATCCAAGTTTGCCAACCATTTTAATAAATTAAGTACGTCCTTAAAATGGATCATTACTGTTGTTGGCTCATACTTTAGAAATTCTTCGTACTTAGGTTTATCACCTATTCTCTTGTTCAATAGTTTATTTGCTACATCATTTACTTCATTCCTTTTAAAATAATCATACATTACTTTAGGAGCATATACTCCTGTAATTCTGGCGTTGGCTTCTTCCAAAGTGTCGATTTGTGCGCTCTCTTTGGGAACAGATATGAGGCTCGTGATGCAGCCAGAAAATGCTGACAGGAGAATAACGCCAGATACGCTCAACGACAGGAGAAGGGCTTTGCGCGTCTTGGGTCCATTGTTGGAAGGAAAAGCTCCAGAAACGAACGTTTTCAATACTTGTAATACAACTGCCGGTTGCTCCCAGAGATACAAAGAAACAATGTAAAGCACCAACATGATCCCAATCGCTGACCAAGTTTCGTTTGAAAATGCGTGAAATATCGGCCAACGATCTGCAGGTACTTTATTGAGAAGCAAACACGTATCACTTCTCACATGAGGATAAAAGTATTTATTTCCTACGATAGATTTTGGAAGGATTGAAGTGCCTACAACATCAATTAATCCAAGTAGTAGTAACTGGTCTAGATTTTTAATATTCATGTTATCATCCCCTGTATTAAAGCATTTTTTAACTCCGATTTTATTTGCCAATGCTTGAATTAAGCGCGCATCACTTCCAAAGCTTGTCCACGAATCATTACATATTGAAATACCATAGGGAACGTCATCTGGCATTGCAAATATGGTGTCTTTTAATCTTCGAGGTCCGGGGAATGTCTTTTGTGTTGTTGGTAGAAGATCCTCTTTATCAGACGATATAAATTTGAGTGAAAATATCACATAGATAGTGATTCCGAAGTAGATAATGCTGCTCATGTTCATAGTAGATTTATGTATCTGAGTATACTGAATGATCTGAAACAGGTAATACAGAAGATAATAGAAGTGGAACACAGTAAGTTGTTGTAATCTACAATAATTTCATAAGATAGGTAAACATTGGTTAGTAGTGCCATTGAATTTATAAATTTCTATGTTGTATCAAAATCTCTATTGTCCATCTAAGCAGACAGATCCATAAAGTCTTTCCTCTAGAAGTTCGCCAGAGTGTTTCAGTATCCTCACTTATATTCTAGACTTCGTATTTACGTGAGAAGACTGTCATTATAAAATTTTGATTTTACTTTTCCTACTAACTGTCTTTTTATTGATCGCACACATTAATGTAATGCATGTTTCATTTACATTTAATATTCGTTAATTAGTATCTGTAAATTTATTATTTGTAAAACGTATTTGTTTTCTGAAGATATTGTATGCCTTAAGGATGAAGCAGAATATACACCTTAAAATGCTATCGTATGCCTGCCTGAAGTCTACAAATTTGTTATAGACCGATTCTATTCCAAGAATTTCTCTTTTACTTGTCTCACCACACGATATTGGTCTGTAACGGACGAGACGTTGTTTAATAATCGCCTAGAATTTCTTCATTATACGCGCGTCGTGATACCTTGATTTAAAAATGTAAATATAATCTGCATTCAACTCGTGGTTACACATTCGCTCAATTTAATTCATGATGGAATTAAATCAAATTATGACATTTATTGCATCAATTATTCTGAATATATTTTTGTTATTTTTAGAAAAGTACGTTTATTATATTTAAACTGAATAAATAAAGAAATATATTTCTATATTAAATTCAAGTATCGATAATTGGAGTTATGAGATATTGATTCTAAAACCATTAAAATAAAAACTGAACCTACCTCTATGTTGGTAACTATCTGCAATCACTATTGTCTCAATAAACGAAAATCAAAAGTGAAAAATATTATACCATTTGTATATTCCATTCAATTATATTTATTAATCAACTTTCATTTTTCATAAAAATTCTCCCAAGTTTTAGAAGTAATTTTTAAGAGAAACTATGGTATTTGTGCTAAGAATTATTTCGGTCCTTTTTGAAATTTATGAATTTAATCTGTAGATTTTATAACTAAACTTCTCAAGAATTACCTATTTTAAACAAGTATTATCTGTTTTAAACATGTGTAATAAAGTATTCATATATTTTGTATTTGTTTTTCATTCTTTTCCATAAACGATATCTGCTTTCTCTTGTGAATTGTAGTTAAACGTTTTCCTGTTCATGATTATTTACTACAATGATCATTCTGTGAAGAAGTACAGTATAGGTGAGTTGGAGCACACTCCATTTTACTGTAACTAATTTTTGTTCTCTTTTTTTAGATTTTTATTTATTATTTATTTACAACTTTAAAATACAAAAATGACGTTAAGTTCAGTGACTGTGTATTGTAACAATCTTTTTTCATAACCAAACCATGAAATAATTCAGCAATTATTTCTTGCAATTTACAAGCATTGTTAGGAATTGGAACTTCTATAATATACGTTTGAAATGGAGCAATGTAATGTGTTGCTTTTTGTGGCTGACGTTATAACAATGAAAACAATTTGGGTTATAAGATGCGAATGGAAATTTTAAACATTTCAAACTCAACTGATTTCTCTCTTTCCTGATCAATTTCTTCCTCACTGATACATGCTGTAATCCACTTTCGTAGGAATGAAATATGTTGAGAATTACCTAAATATAAGCAGATTTTCTTCATAAAAAATATTTAAAAACTAATTTACTCACGATTTTTATGATCCGCCGATTTCTTGGGACGATAATGGTGTTCGGATAAGGAATCGATTAAATTGTTTTAAAACGGAGACTCGTACGACTTCTGACGGGTAATAGTCGAATAATTAAAAGAAACTAAGTATAATTTGTATCCAAACTAATATATTGCTTTGCGCGATACTTTTATAGTTAATAAATAAAAAATTAGTATCTGTAAGGACAAAAATTTATTTCAACCTGGATACTGAGTCTGGAGGATATAAGGAAGGATTCAGAGCAAGGATTATGTTATAATGTGTAAAGATGGTGGTAACATAAAAAGATTTAACAGCATAACAAAAATTAGCTCCTGGGGAAATATAATTTTGAAGCAAACTATATTTCAATGTCAAAATTTAAACAGTCTTAATATTTAAAATAAAAAACCTCTAATGCTATTAGAACCCTAGTGTCTAAGGCAATAATCCCTGTAAGTGAATGATTAATTCACGTAGAATAATGTTTCTTTCGTGTTATTCGATTGTTTAAAAGATATGTTATCAAATTAGGAAGCAGAAAAAATTGTGTATAAGTATAGAACCATCGTAGAAAAAATTTGATAAAAATAAATTAATCGCTTTCATCAGTTAAGCTATAACAGCTGGACACTTCAAATGCTAACAACTCTCATTTTTTACAATAGTTTTCTCTTATTTGCTGCTTTATTCTTCATTTAGCTTCCGCATCAGTGATATGCTACCATATTTCCTATACGTACTACAAAACGAACACTCATCTTTAGTAATTGCATTATTTGTTCTATTTTTGTTACGTATTCCACAAATACTTCATACCTATGCTTTAATTCTATTAATTTCTTCTAATTCGCTTTGTTGAATACTCCTTCCCGTTTTAAAAATTGTAATTCTTTATACTTATTTTTTCCACATCATATGCACTTTCACAGTACATTCTCTGTTTCCAGACTCCTTCCACACTTACTGTACCTATCTTCAGGTCCCTAATTCTATGTTTATACATCGCGAATACCCCATGTCCGTTTAAGAATTTACTAATAATTCGACGTAAGGAGAATATTTTTCTAAGTCGCATATGAAATGTAACGTTCCTTATATTGTCGTATGTTACTCGTATAATCCCGACGGTTCTTTCAACCAACGATTAGTTCCGGCGAAAAATTTATTTTTTCCAAAATGTATTTTGTGTCATTTTAATAAGCGCCCCATTGACACAAATTACATTTCTTTTTTTTATTATTTGCGGAAACTTAAACTTTTGTGCATGGAAATCTCTCGGCATGATTTTTCGTAGCATATATATGACATCCTGTGAAATTGTTTATATTGTTGCTGGTAAACTTAAGAGACTGACCTGCTGCAGTCGATTTAATTCTATTTTAACCTTATCCAATGTCCCCTTATCTTCCGCCATAAACCAACTTCGATCGTATTTCTCCCCAATACACAATCAATACCTCACTTTTCCCAATATTTCATTTGTTAATTCTATTCTCATGAGGTTAAGATAGTTTCGGCGCTATTTGTCATTCGCCTATTGCATGCGCGCATGCAATAATCCTTTTTATTGACGATATTTTCCAAGTATTTTATCTTGATTCCGACGAGGAGCTCGTTGCTCGAATATCCGTAAAATGCTTGGCATCTTTGAATGTGTATAAAGCCAATTGTTCCCCTGACGCTGTCAAGCATGTATTGCTTTTGGTTGACTTAGCAATTTTCAACAGTTATCACAAACATTGCACTTGGCCACGATTTTTGCAAAAAACCATTTTCATTTCCATACATCTCTTATTTGTTGTATTTGCGGATCTTCTCGTCACTCTTTTATCCTCTACGTGGTCACACGCAGTTTCTAACTACTGTCTATACAATAAAGTTTATTTATTGTCATAGTGTCCACTACCAATCAGGTTAAGATCAATCTGCATATGCACATTTTTGTAGTGTAAATGAAATGTTTGTTATCATTTACCTTTAAAATAAACTTTAATTACTTCTGATAATTTTTTCAAATTACGTGCAAAATGTGAGAAATCTCTGTAGATATGTCTCAAAAATTTTAGTTTTTAGTATAATCCCTTATTATTCATGAACGTTTATTCTGATGTATATTCGTCCGTGTCACAGTTGTGAACATTAACTCTGTAGTCCAATCCTCTCACGGGTGTCCTATTGTTTTCTTTAGGGTAGTAGAGGATGTTTATGTTACTGGGTCCTTAGACACTTGTCTAGGGACGGCATCAATAAAAATAAATAAATATATTGAATTTTAAGTCTTATTTTAATAGTTACGATTTATAGAAAAATGTCCAAAAATATCTGTAGCTTTGTAAAACATCTTTCACAAATAACTTCTTTTTTGTAGTTGTAAATACAAGTTTGTTTGTATTTTGTTAAAAATTATTCACGAAGCTAACATGTTAATTAATATCTTGGGAGAGCAGAAGTGACAAGTCAGTCATTGCTTTGGGGATTTTGATCGGAATTGATGGGATGATCACCTGCTTGCATCCGGAGAGTAAATTATTTCAATGTCTTTCACATGGTTATACCTCATTCAACTATGACAAAACAGGAGCCGCCGGTTCAATTCTAGATTCGTCGTTATTTTCACCTGACCGAAAGTAATCATATATCATCTTTACGCATAGGGTGCACGGAAGAAATATATGTGTAAAAAACATAGTTAAACTATAATCTGATGTTTATTCGAAAATTAAGTGTGAAGACAATGGACTAGAGAAGAAGGACCGGATAATTACAATGTTAATCACATTGGGTTTCTTTAACAGGAGTGATATTGTTTAATTTGATGTTTGCAAGAAGTATTTACAAACGATAACCGAATGTTACCAGAATATAAAATATCCTTTGGAATTCATGTACGTATTATGTCTGAAGTTATGTCCGTCCTTTGCGACGCCCGAGTAATGTTACTTTTATTTAAAATCTTGTCATGTTAAGCAATTTCTTAATTAAACCTACTGCAGAATAAATAAATTCCCTTCTTCGTCTTTATCCATTTTTTGCAATTTTCTGCTTTACTTCTTTATAAAAATAGATAGAAATCATATGGAAATTAACCAAGTTTTCCCCGCACAACTCCGGGCAAATTCTAAAAAAACCAAACATTTAGTGAGGTGTCCGCAGGGTGAAATAAATTAATGTTCTTAAATCTAATGGAGTTTGTTTGAAAACCGTTTAAACAATGTTAGCATTGATAATAAATTTTGTAAATTCTTTTATCGAGTTCCGGGTCACGGCGAATTGTTTTGCTTTTACTAGATAATGGTTTAACTATCTATTTACAGTTGACTGTATTTCAGTATTGAAAATATTTTTGCAAATTTATTCCGCATTTTCCTTGCGTCGTGTCACTTCTACGAGACTTAAAAATTGAAATTTGATTTCTGCAGCAGTAGAAAACATGAATGTTCAGTGAAAAGCTAAATGCGCGGCTTTTTCTTTTCTTAGCTAAATGACTGGACGATAGGTTTCGGTAGATGAGTAAAGAATTGAAAATTAAATTTTTCCTACGTTTGTGAAATTAATTACGTCATCTTTATAGTATCACCAGACAAATGTCATTGATTACGTTGGTACATTTGTGGAAAATATCATTAAATTATCTATTACCGACAACGCCCGTTAGTTGCTATGTTCAATAATTTCTTCTTATAATCATAAAAAAAGTTAAATTTAGTATCCAACCTTATACTTGATATAACGTACGTCTCATTATGATATAAGTAATGTAAATCAAGATAATAAAATATGGTTGTAAGAAATCTGGAAAGTCATCATTTATTTTGTACTTCTCATCACAATAAACATTAGAGTAAACAATAATGATTGAGCAAACATTGCGTACATGTTATAGAAAAAACGGAACAGCATCAATTGAAAAGACAAGAAAAACACATTAAAATTTATTAATTCATTCCTTTGAGACAGCTTTTAAAAATGAATCTACCTTAAGACCTTGTTAATTTAAGAAGTTACCTTAAATATACCAAATTCAGTACTTGTGAATTTTCCTCTTCCCCTGTAAATTCTTCGCAATTTTCTTGTCAGCTTCTTAAAAAAAAGCCAAAATTAAAAATTTCGCTGAATCTTAAACATAACGAAAAAAACGATAGAATTATTTGTTAATTTGTAAATTAAGTTGTTCATATTTTTCTAAACGTATTCAACCTTTTTTTTGCTCCAATTTATTAGTGAGATTTCGAAGTAAGACAATAATTCACGCACATATAAGACATTGGATATCATTGCAAAATTCTGAAGATAAATTCTACAGGAACTTACTCGTGAAGATAATAATATTATTTCCAGGAGACATAATATAAATTACCAGAGCAAGTGCCGCCAAAATCCATCTGATGAAGTAAACTATTCCACTCATGACTGCAGGATGCAAACTTTCAGCTCAGACGGATTTCTTGCACAGACTAAACTTTGTGCAAAAAATTATTTTAAAAAAATCGTCAATATAAATAAATCTTCACAAGATAAAATCCCATATTACAGAAATCAACCAGAGACACTGTTAGAGAACATTACCCATTATTATATTTATATCGAAGCATTCTCACAGAAAAATCAATCCTCCACAACGGTCCAGACATAACGTATATTGACCAAAGTAATATGATCACATTCTTTATAGACGTGGCAGTTTCAAACACTAATAACCTACAAAAGACAATAGCTAAGAAAACTTCATAATATATCCCCTCTCTCAGGAAGTTTATTGAATTTGCTAGATGAAGCAAATCGGAATACACCCAAATGTAATCTCTGCAACAGGAGTAATTCAATAAGCTATACAAATCCATTTTAAAAACATTAAACTTACCCAAACACGTGTACATGTATTTGCAAAAAACCATCATTATTGCAACATTCCATGTTGTTATGAAAGTTATAGCTCTAGAAAAATGAATGTGTAATGGACATTTGGCCACTAGTCTGCGCTATTTTATCAATCAACGATTGCTAAGAAAAAAAATATATCTGCAAAATAATAAAATTACAATAAAATGTCTTTATTCCGTACCTTGCCTCAGACCATCAACCTGTGTTGCACTTGATCTTCACTTGCATTCACAGAATACATACATCTTGAACGTACAATAAAATTACATAATAAAATATTCATACAACATAAATACTATAATTAAATTTTAACCACATTTTATAATTTTGTCTGTGGTAGAATCTAAGTATCATCTAAATTAAAGATCTGAACTAACTCGAAAATAATTTTTCGACGACCACCACACCTTCGTTAAACATTTACTGTATAATTAACAAGCAGCTGAGTGCTCAAACAATAAAGAATAAAATAATTCTTTATTGGAAAATAAAACAGGTAAAAAATATAGTTCTCTTTGATTTTTGTTACTATAAGTATTGTGTGACATTCTCATCAATAATGTATTTTTCCCGAGGTTAAAAGGTTTTTCCCATATTGTAATATTTTCTAGATCAGTTATTATTATATTGTTATTTTAATTTGGCGTGAAACAAAAGAAAGAGAAGTGAACACTACATGAAATAATTTTTCGCAAGATATTACCGTGAGTGCGTTCGGGGATGGAACTTACTACAAATCTCAAAATCATAATCAATATACATTTATTGGCATTACAAAGTCACAACATTTATTCCGTCTTTAAAGTAATCAAGAATTCACTAACAGGACAATAATATATTATATTCATTCCATAATTATTCTAGTTTTTTCGATCCTAATCTGCGTAACCAGATGGAAAAAATTACACATATAAATTATTTTACTTTAGATCGATGTAACTTCACTTTTTGGGTTTTGGCAAATAAGAGTCTGGTGTCAAATAAACAACAAAAGCATTCGAATGAACTTGTTGGCTATTTTCGTAATGCTCCATTGTTTAATATATTGTACAATTCATAACTGTTCTAATATCCTCTTAAAATCGTTAAAGCTGTATATAAAACAGAGTTAATCTCTCTTACAATTAGATGGTATTGGGAGAAACATTTATCTGCTATGTTATTTAGGTGAATAAAAATGTCTTGTGACATCGAAGTGTAAATGTTTACTATGTTTCTATTAAAAATGTTAATTACATTTAATTTTTCTTTACGCTTAAATCACACGGACTGAGTTAATAGAAGCAAACAATAACTCTTACACAAGAAAACACTTGCGATTTTTAATTAATATTTATGAATTGTTAAGACACATGAAGCGTAATATAAGGAACACGAATCTCGCGAGACCGTTTTATTGACAATTTCTACTTTCGATATTAAAAAGAAATCCTTATTTTGGAAAATTTTTAACACGAGGTCGTTGCATTCGCTTCCAAGAGATCTCCAACACAAAGGCAAGCGACGCTAGCGCCAATCCGGCAAACAGAAGAAATAGCGGCTCCAAGATGGCGGCCACAGACAAGACGACTGGTTCTCCATTCGGTTTCCATTCGATCATGGGACCTATTTCCAGCCCAAGGTTTCCAAAATCGGTTAACGTCCAACTGCGGAAGGAATAAACAAGAATATCATTTTAAAATTAAAACTGCACGAAGATTTCTTCGCTTCATAAATTGAACACTGACATATTTTAAAAGGTAAATGTTGAGGTAAATTTTTTTTCCATGTTTGATCAAGACATCTTATTGGAAAGTGTCTAGACCACCACTTTCACTCGGAGACACAACTAGTAGTAAGGGACATGCAAATTTCTAGAAAACTAACAAAAATATAAGAGACTTCAATTTTTCTGGGAAATCTAGTTTAACGTATTTACACTTAATAACGTCTACTGTGGTCAGAAGTATCTCTGATCTGGCCCTGAAGGTGCCTTTGTGGTTAGCGGAGGGTAGAACACCGTTATTTTTTGATTTGGGCTTTGGAAGAAGGAGATGTGGCCAGCATCATGCTCATATCCATATATAACCCCAGCATAGACCCTGGTACTCATTTAACAACAGGCAGAGTGTCAGTCTGGATGTTGAGGTGTGATGAATAATCACCATCTATCAGAAAATTAAATATCTTCAACTAATTAAGAACGTGTCTGCCTGCATCCCCTCTTACACTCGCCAGAGTGAACCCGATAAAATATTTTACAGAAATAATATGTGGAATTGATCAGTCTGCTAGCACACAAAAATCAAAGTTCATCGCTTTGTCACTTCTCCAATTTTTAATAAAAATAAAGTTCTATTTAGATCTCTAATTTCGAACCGTTTTGTATGTAGAACGGATTATGGTAGTATTGCAAATTTTATGCTGTAAGAAGCTTAACTGCATTCAACGCATGTTATACAAATTCTATTAACATTGCTGTGGGGCAGCGATCCGTCATTCTCAGGAAGTATCATATCCAGTCGCAGGGCGCATATAAATAAGCAACCGTTTCACTAGAACGTGTGACATGTTTCGTCACATTCTGAGTCAGGACACACGACGGTCACAATTACAAATGACATGTGACTGCTACAAAACCACCACATTTTCCTCTGAGGAGTACATGAAGCTATGTTCGACAATTAGTTTTGCTTGGTGAAATACATAAATGTAATTCCGATTCCATTTTGTGATTCGTTTAAAGAAATCTGGATTATTTTACAAGTGGTGAAAGTGTGCCTATCCATTTTGTCGTGAGTGCTCCCTCATACTCATATTTTTTCATTTATATATAGTATTATGTAACTTTTGAACCATAATCTTTTTGTTGATTCAATTTATGTGAGATTGACATTGGAAAATGATGAAATAAAAAATAAATTCCCAGTTTCTCAAAACTGTAATTGAGCATTTTAAAATCTTTTCTTTTATACAAATAACTATTTTTTTTCACAAAGCTAAAAGAAAGTATTATAAAAATTACATTATAAAATTTTTGAGGACATTCCTCATGTGTGTAATTTCCTTTAATATTCGGGAAGTATAAAATCAAAATAAACCTCTCGTTTGTCAAATTAGAAAATCTTTTATAATTTACTTTATACGTGTCAGAATTTCACAACCCACTTTGTGGGGGGTTTCAAGAACAATCATAGCAGTGCTTTACTGTTCTCAGCCAATTACACTATTGCTAGAGCAGGTAAAATATCTGTTGAAAAATTGGAACAAATAAATAGCCACTCAAGTCTGCGTGTTTTAGTCGGTTTGACAATGAATGACATTCTTTGTTTCTTGAATTGCCTCTTGCAAAACCGCGGGATTTAAGATTTAATAGATTTATTAATAATATAATTAATTGAGTTGAGAGTTCAATTACATTTAAAATTATTTTATTTGATACCAGAACTTTGTAATATTTGTAATAACAAAGTGAAATTATAATTTGAATTTAAATTGAAGTCATCTTTAGAATTATTTTAATAATTCTGCATAATATCATTATTTAGTAGACCTTGTTGAAATAAATTATTTAAACTACGTCTGTAAGAAGGGTTTTTCCAATATCTTATCTTATCTGATCTGATAACCTCGTGTTCCTCTGTGGAGGGGGTATCTTTCTCTCACGGACTGAGGGTAGTAATCTTTATGAACTAATATACTGCCATGTTAGGGGTATTGGACTCGGTATTGAGTGACCAATACAGCTCTTTCAAGGGCTCAAAAAATAAAAACAAAGAAATTCCTAACTTGATCAGCGTTAAATATTTTGTGTAGAAGATGTTTAGTCTTATAGATAACAGTATGAAACGAATGAATATATATGCAAAGCTAAGTGGATTAGAACTCGGCAAGATCTCTACATACTATCTTCCTAGTGGGCAGTTCCTTAACCACTGAGCCACTGTGTCCGAGTAGAAAATTATTATTCTATTTTCCTTATTCTTTCGGAATAATTATATAATTTTTACACACAAAAATTGTTTGAAATAAAAATATATTACGTATCTTCTAAAGGTTATTATTATTATCACCAAATAATTATAAATTTTCTTGTTCATTCTATCGTGTCTAACACTGTCATATTGTAACTAAAGACATGAAGATTTCATCCTCCGTACATCAGAACTTAGCATGACATACAATTACGAATACTGTTAGTTTAAAAACAATGAACGAATACAACTTTTTCTAAACTAAATACTGTGCTCCAAATGGATAAGATAATAAAAAGAGAAGTCACAAAAACAACATTACTCCACAACTACATCATAAAAAATTCATATCTCAATTTATTTATGTAATTTACAAATCTATTAAATCTTAAATCCCGCGGTTTTGCAAAAGGCAATTCAAGAAAAAAAGAATGTCATTCATTGTTAAACCGACTAAAACAAGCAGACTTAAGTGGCTATTTATTTGTTCCAATTTTTCAACAGACATTTTACCTCTTCCAGAAAAATGTAATTGGCTGAGAACAGTAAAGAACTGCTATGATTGTTCTGCAAACCCCCCACAAGGTAGGTTCGAATGTGACACTTGTGAACTGATTTTTGAAAATGGTTAATACCACAATTCAGCTCGTAATATCTGTTTGGAAGCTGTAATAAACGAAACCTTAATCCATGTTCTCACATTGCTTAGGAAAATCTTAAAACATACGCTGAGCAATTGGCAATGGTGGCAACGTCGCATTACGACCAATCTAGCAATGTGGCTAGCTACTAAAGGAGATAAAGTTGGAACACTTTCGAAGTTCAATCTGCATTACTTTTCCTAAGTATACGACGTCTAATTATTCCTTAGTTCATTAGTTCAACGTTTCCTTTAAATAATTTCTGTACTTGATCTCTTAAGTTATTTTTTGTTTGCTTATTTGTGAATGATAGTATTCATTAATATATTTCACAAGGAATATTTTAAAGTTTTTGTAATTTCAATTAACCCATGCAGAAATTATTCAGTATTGAATCAAATGCAATCAATTCTACAAATATTTAAAGAAAACAATAATACAAAAAGCAATTCGAGAGATTCTAATTCTGACTGAAAAGTAAGTGTGATGTATTAATACACCATAGCATTGTTTACTACGCTCACCAACATTAGTGAATTTCGAACAATGTAAAAGTATACTTGATTCTAATAAACATCTTGAATGGGAAATGGATATGCCCTAGGTTGTCTAATTTATATCCAAACAATATTTTCAAACTTTTGTGTTATTAGTTCATATTTTCGACAAACGTTTTCTATATTTTTTAAACTCTTTTTTATATATATGAAAAACTAAAGAGAATTGCAAATTATGTGAAATTACTTTCGACAATGTACATCATTTGTGGGGAATGAGATTTGATTTCTTTACATCATTGTACAAATATAAGAAATTATAGGAATATTTATAAATAATTTGTGATTCGTATTAAACAAATTCCATACGATATCTTGTAATTATATTCAAATTCTGTTAAAACCTATATTTTATCACAGTATTACGCAAACGTTTTTTACAGAAACTAATATCGTTTATATTGCCTATGAAGACCTTGCGAGACAACGAATTTCGAGATATCGTTTAAATATAGAGAATAGAAAAGTTCATTGAAGTCAAGAATATGCAGAATATTTTTGTTATAGAAGTCCAAAATGTGTATAATAAAAAAATACAAAATATTTCGTTAATAGCGGTGTAATGAAACATTTTATCACGTTACGATTTACCAGCGGTACTATTAGTTTTCCAAATATGGGCGCTGTTTCAAATGGACCTACGATTGGTCGAACAAAACTTCCCCTGTCGAAGGAATATAAAACTGGTAAGAAATATAGTTCTCTTTGGTTTTTGTTAATATAAGTATTGTGAGACATTCTCATCAATAATGTATTTTTCCCGAGGTTGAAAACCATATTGTAATATTTTCTAGATCAATTATTATTATATTGTTATTTTAATTTAGCGTGTTACAAAACAAAGAGAAGGCAGCACCACTGGAAAATATTTTTCGCAAGATACTACCATGAGTGCGTTCCAGGGATGGAGCTTACTACAAATCTCAAATTCGAAAACAATTTACATTTATTGGCATTACAAAGTCACAACATTTATTCTGTCTTCAAAGAAATCAAGAATTCACTAACAGGACAATTTTATATTATATTCATTCCATAATTATTCTAGTTTTTTCGATCTTAATCTGCATAACCAGATGGAAAAAATTACACATATAAATTACTTTACTTTAGATCGATGTAACTTCACTTTTTGGGTTTTGGCAAAATAGAGTCTGGTGTCTAATAAACAACAAAAACATTCGAATGAACTTTTAGGCTAGCTAATGCTCCATTGTTTAATATATTGTACAATTCATAACTGTTCTAATATCCTCTTAAAATCGTTAAAGCTGTATATAAAACAAAGTTAAACACACTTACAATTAGATGGTATTGGGAGAAAATATTATCTCCTACGTTATTTAGGTGAATAAAATGTCTTGTGACATCAAAGTGTAAAAGTTTATTATGTTTCTATTAAAAATTATTATTACTTTCAATTTTCCGTTCGCTGTAAAGACACGGATTGAGTTAGTAGAAGTAGACACTAAACTAATACACAGTAAAACACTTGTAGTTTTCTATTTAATATTTGTGAATTGTTAAGACACATTTAGCGTAATATAAGAAACACAAATCCCACGAGACAGTTTTAATGAAAATTTCTTCTTTCGAGAAGAAAAGGAAATTTATTTTGGAGATGTTTTTACACAACGTCGTTGCATTCGCTTCCAAAAAATCTCCAACACGAAAGCAAGCGACGCTAGCGCCCATCCGGCAAACAGAAGAAATAGCGGCTCCAAGATGGCGGCCACACACAAGACGACTGGTTCTTCATTCGGTTTCAATTCAATTCTGGGAAGTTTTTCCTTAAAATGGTTTAGAATATCGGTAAGCGACCAGCTGCGGAAGAAAGAAACAAAAGTATCATTTTAAAATTAAAACAGCACGAAGACTTCTTCGCTTCATTAAATTTACACTGATATACTTTAAAAGGTAGATGTTGATGTGAGAAATTTTCCACGTGTGATCAAGAAACCACATTGGAAGGTGTCTCACGCGGAGACACAATTAGGAGAGAGATGCAAATTTATAAAATTAACAAAAAGATAAGAAACTTCAAATTTTCAGGGAAATCTAATTTTACGTATTCACACTTAATAACGTCAACTATGGTCAAAAGTATCCATGACGCCGCTCGGAAGGTGCCTTTGTGGTTTGCGGAGGGTAGAACACCGTTATTTTTTGATTTGGGCTTTGGGAGAAGAAGATGTGACCAACATCGATATAACCCCAGCATAGACCCTGGTACTCATTTAACGACAGGCAGAGTAGACCTATGTGTCAGTCTGGATGTTGGGGTGTGATGAAAAATCACCATCTAACCGAAAATTAAATATCTTCAACTAATTAAGAACGTGTCTGCCTGCATCCTCCCTTACACTCGCCAGAGTGAACCCGATAAAATATTTTACAGGAATAAGATGGGGAATTGATCAATGTGCTAGAACACAAAAATTAAAGTTAATCGTTTTCACACTTGTCCCATTTTCAATAACAATAAAGTTCTATTTAGATCTCTAATTTCTAACCGTTTGGTCTATAGAACGGATTGTAATAGTATTGCAAATCTCATGCAGTAAGCAGCTTAACTGCATTCAACACATGATAAACAAATTTTTTAAACATTGGTGTGGGGAGCGATCCGTCATTCTCAGGAAGTATCATATCCAGTCGCAGGGCGCATATAAATATGCAACCCATTGGCACTAGATCGTGTGACATGATTCGTCACATTCTGAATTAAGAAACATTAGAGTCACAATTACAAATGACATGTGACTGCTACAAAACCAACACATTTCCCTCTGACGAGTATATGAAGGTATGCTCGCATATGTAGGCCAATTTCACCAAGTTCGTTTAATGCTAACAACGAGGTTTTAGTGTAGAAAATCGTGATTATCAAAATATGGTCTTCTCCAACTTCGATTACAAGAAAATCGCGATTCACACATAAACGCTCCAGGAATATTTGGTTAGTAGCGCAAATCGCAATTTTCTTCAGTAGTTCAAGATATGCGTCGTCCATTTTGTTTGTTTGCTTTTAATAGACTTCTAGGTTATGTTCAGTGGCACAAAGGAAATCCTCTGCTACCTCTAGTGTTGTCCGTTGGTGGCGCTGGTGAGCAAGAAGACTCATTTTTCACCCGACATGTCTCCAAGTTTTCCAAATTGCACTGCAAAACCACTACTAACCTAAAGAATTCTTGAGAAACATCAATTATCGTGTTCGACGGTTAGGTTTGCTTGGTGAAAGGCATAGAATGTAATTGAGATTCCATTTTTTGATTCGTTTAAGGAAATCAGGATTTATTTACAAGTGGTGAAAGTGTGCCTATCCTTTATGTCGTGAGTGCTCCCTCATACTCATATTTTTTCATTTATATATAGTAGTATGTAACTTTTGAACCATAATCTTTTTGTTGATTAAATTTATGTGAGATTGATATAGGAAAACGATCAAATAAGAAATATATTCCCATTTTCACGAAAATTTAATTGAGAATTTTAAAATCTTTTCTTTAATACAAATAACTATTTTTTTTCACAAAGCTAAAAGAAAGTATCATAATAATTACATTATAAAATGTTTGAGGACAATCAAAATAACCTCTCGTTAGTCAAATTAGAAAATCTTTTATAATTTACTTTATACGGGTCAGAATTTCACAAATTTTTTCAATGTGTTTATAAAAGATATTTAGGTAAATATTATATATAGGAAATTGAAGAGAAATATCTGAATTTGTAGGATATGTAAGTGATATTTTATTTAGTTTTAAGGCTTTTTACATCTAATGAAAAAATGTCTTACCTGTGCAGCCACTGTGATATTCCTGCATCAAACAGTCTCATAATCATAACGTTAAACATCTCATAATAAGGCCAATCATCTCGAACATAAAATGCTTTGTACGAAGGTGATATCAAACATTCCTTAACAATGTGAGTTAGAGGCTGTCTATTTTCATCCAAATAAAACATCCGTTGTATTATTTCAAGCATATACTTTAAACCGACCACAGCGTTTGTTGGCTCATTCTTCAGAATTCCTAGGTCATTCGGATAATCAGGTATTCTCTTTTTCAATAGTTTATTTGCCACATCATTTACTCCGTTCCTTCTAAAAGAAGCATACACTTCTTTAGGAGCATATACTCCTGTAATTCTGGCGTTGGCTTCTTCCAAAGTGTCGATTTGTGCGCTCACTTTGGGAACAGATATGAGGCTCGTGATGCATCCAGAAAATGCTGACAGAAGAATAACGCCGGATACGCTCAACGACAAAAGAAGGGCTTTGCGCGTCTTGGGTCCATTGTTGGAAGGAAAAGATCCAGAAACGAACGTGTTCAATACTTGTAATACAACTACCGGTTGTTCCCAGAGATACAAAGCAACAATAAAAAGCACCAACATGATTCCAATTGCTGTCCAAGATTCCTTTGAATATGCGTGAAATATTGACCAACGACCTGCAGGTACTTTATTGAGAAGCAAACACATATCAGTTTTTACATGAGGATAGAAGTATTTAATTCCTTTAATAGATTCTGGGTAGAGTATCCATGCTTTTCCTACAACATCAATTAATCGATGTGTTAGTAACAGGTGTAGATTTTGAGTATTCATGTTATCATCCCCAGTATTATAGCATTTTTTTACTCCGATTTTATTTGCCAATGCTTGAATTAAGCGTGCATCACTTCCAAAGCTTGTCCACGAATCATTACATATTGAAAGAGCAAAGGGAACGTCATCTAGCATTGCAAATATGGTGTCTTTTAATCTTCGAGGTCCGGGGAATGTCTTTCGTGTTGTTGGTAAAAGATTCTCTTGATCAGACGATACGAATTTGAGTGAAAATATCACATAGATAGTGATTCCGAAAAAGATATTGCTGCTCATTTTCATAGTAGATTTATGTATCTGAGTATATTGATAAATCTGAAACAGGTAATACAGAAAATCATAGAAGTGGAACACAGTAAGATGTTGTAATCTGCAATAATTTCATGAGATGGGTAAACATTGGTTAGTAGTGCCATTGAATTTATAAATTTCTTTGTTGTATCAGAATCCCTATTGTCCATCTAAGCAGACAGATTTATAAATATGTCTAAGACTCTTCTCTAAAAGATTTCCAGTGTTCTTTTTGTATTCTCAATTATAATCTAGATTTCGTATTTACGTGATAAGACTGATTATAAATTTTTGGTTTTACTTTTCCTACTAACTGCCTTATTATTGATCACACACTTTAATGTAATGTATGTATTATTTACATTTAGTATTCGTTAACTAGTTTCTGTAGTTTTATTATTTGTACTTGTCATGATGGTTCAAATATATTTAAAGTCGTCTACTTTTCTTACAGGGTATTCGCCTTGTAGTATCCCGGTGATATTAGTTTTTCTCTTACCTGTACTATCAACTGGATTTTTTCCACATTTATGCTTGGACCCACATTTTTGACTGCCTTTTGTAGCACCTGAAGTTTTTTACCTGATATTGTTATTGATCTGCCTTAAATAGTTAGATAGTTCGCATTGTCCCACTTATATCATTTTCCAGTTTTCCACTACCAAATCTAAAATAGTATAAAAAGTATCGGAGCCAGTTTGCCTCCATGTTGAAGTTCTTGTGTTTTTCAACGCCTGTAATTTGTCTCCTTGTAGTTCTTTTCTGCTCTAGTTTCCATCATTGTAACCCTGATAAAACATATTTGTTTTCTTACGATATTAAATACCCTAAGGATCTGGTAGAATTCACCCCTTAAATTGCTATCGTATTCCTGCCTGAAGTCTGCAAATTTGTTATAGACCGATTCTATTCCATGAATTTCTCTTTTACTTGTCTCACCACAAGATATTGGTCTGTAATGGACGAAAGACTGTTTAATATTCGTTTAGACTTTCTTCATTATACGCGCGTCGTGATACCTTTATTTGAAAATGTAAATATTATCTGCATTCAGCTCATGGTTACACAACGGCTCAATTTAATTCATGATGGATTTAAAACAAAAGCAGATTATGTCTTTTATTGCATAAAATATTCTGAATATATTTCCGTTATCTTTAGAAAAGTAAGTTTATTATATTTAAACTGAATAAATAAAGAAATGTAGTTCTAAATTAATACCAATTACCGATGATTGAAGTAATGGGACATTGACTCTAAATCCATTGAAATAAAAACTAATCATACATCAATGTTAGGAAGTATCTGCAATCACTATTGTCTAAATAAACAAAAATAAAAAATGAAAAATATTTTATAATTTTTATATTCGTTTCAAAAAAATTATTAACTTTCATTTTTCATAAAAATACTCCCAAATTTTAGAAGAAATTTTTAAGAGAAACTATGGTATTTGTGCTAACAATTATTTCGGTCCTTTTTTAAATTTATGAAATAATTCTGTAGATTTTATAACTAAACTTCTCAAGAATTACCTATTTTAAACAATTATTATCGGTTTTAAACATGTGTAATGAAGTATTCATATACTTTATATTTGTTGTTCATTCTTTCTCATAAACGATATCTGCTTTCCCTTGTGAATTATACTTAAACGTTTTCCTGTTCATGATTCTTTACTACAATGATCATTCTGTGGAGAAGTACAATATATATGAGTTGGAGCACACTCCATTTTACTGCAACTAATTTTTGTTCTCTTTTTTTAGATCTTTATATAATATTTGTTTACAACCTTAAAATACAAAAATGTCGTTAAGTTCAGTGACTGTGTACGGTAACAATCTTTTTTCATTACCAAACCATGAAATAATTCAACAAATTTTTTTTCCCAAATCCAAGCATTGTTAGGAATTGGAACTTCTATAATGAATGTTTGAAATGGACCAATGTGATGTGTTGCTCTTTTTGGCTGACGTTATAACAAAGAAAACAATTTGTGTTCTAAGATGCGGACGGAAATTTTAAACCCTTCAAACTCTATTGATCTCTCTCTTCCCTCATTAATTTCTCTCTCACTGTTTCATGCTGTAATTCACTTTCGTAAGAATAAAATATGAAGAGAAGTACCTAAATATAAGCATATTTTCTTCATAAAAATATTTAAAAACTAATTTACTCACGATTTTTATAATCCGCCGTTATAACATTAAACAAATGATATTCTTTTACGTTCTGCCAACACTCATCTTCCAAGATGTATTTGCCCAATATAAGTATGTTATCCCTATTTATTCAAATGTTAAGTGCTAGTATGAGATTAGTGTCTTAGAAATTTAAATGTACTACTCGAATATTTATGGGAGAAATTGTGAAAACTTATTCATCATTCCCTGAATAGCAGGCGATATGTTTTTGTCCTGAAATTTGCAGAAAATATGTAAAGTAATTAAAGGTTTCTTTATAGACTTCCTGTATATTCCCACGGTTCCCTTCAGAAATGGGCTTCTTTGTCATTTTTGAGGATACACATTGCCATCTTCATCAGAACCTTTCCCAATTACTCATGTGTCAAAATGGAATAAAAGTTACATTCATAAATATTAACTCGAACTTAAATGAAATATCATTTCTTTCTTGGGAAGATAATTGTGTTCGGATAAGGAATCGATTGAAACAGTTTTAAAACGGAGACTCGTGCGACTTCTGACGGGTAATAGTCGAATAATTAAAAGAAACTAAGTATAATTTGTATCCAAACTAATATATTGCTTTGCGCGATACATTTATAGTTAATAAATGAAAAATGGGAATCTGTAAGGACAATTTTATTTCTACCTTGATACTGAGTGTGAAGGAAATAAGTAGGGATTCAGAGCAAGGATTATGTTATAATGTGTAAAGTTGGTGATGACATAAAAAGATTTAACAGCATAACAAAAATTAGCTCCTGGGGTAAAAATATTCTTGAAGGAAAGTATATTTCAATGTCAAAAATTTAAACAGCTTTAAAATTTAAAACTTTAAGCCTCAAATACTATCAAAACCCTAGTGTCTAAGGTAATACTCCCTGTAAGTGAGTGATTGATTTAGGTAGAATAATGTTTTGAGTTGTGTTTTTCGATTGTGTAAAACATGTAATCGAAATAGGAAGCAGAAAAAATTGTGTAAAAGTATAGAAAAACGGGAAATAAAATGGATAAAAATGAATTCGAAGGTTTCATCAGTTATGATATAACCGCTAGACATGGGAAATGCTATCCACTCTCTTATTTAACAATAGTTTTATTTTCTTTGCTCCTTTATTCTTCATTTTGCCTCTGCATCGAGTGTTACGCAGTTATATTTCCTGTTCGTACTTCGAGGCTGACGCCCTTCTTTAGTAATTGCTCTTTTTCTTCTATCTTTTTAAGTATTCCGTAAGTACTTCATACCTTTGCTTTAAGTCTATTAATCTCTCCTTATTCGCTTTGTTGAATACTCTTCCCGTTTTAAAAATTGTAATTCTTTATACTTATTTTCTCCACAATCATATGCACTTTCACAGTACATTCTCTGTTGTTTCTAGATCACTTCCACTCTTACTGCACCTATCTTCACGTTCCTTACCTCAATGTAAATACATCGCGAATTCCCCATCTCCATTAAAAAATTTAATATTAATTCCACGTAAGAAGAATATTTTTCTAAGTCGCATATGAAATGTAACGTCCCTTATATTGTCGTATGTTACTCGTTAATCCCGACGTTTTTTCCAACCAACGATTAGTTCCGGCGAAAAATGTATTTTATCCAACTGTTTATAATGTTCCTGTTACCCTTAAGAGACTGACCTGTTGCAGTCTATTTAATTCTATTTGAACCTTATCCGATGTCCTCTTATCTTCCGCCATAAACCAACTTCCATCGTATTTCTCACCAATACAGATTCAATACCTCTCAGTTCCCAATATTCCATTTGCTAAATACTATTCTCACGAGGTTAAGATAGTTTAGACGCTATTTATCAATCGCCTATTGCATGCGCGCACGGAATAACCCTTTTTCGTTGTCAATAATTCCCAAGGGTTTCATCTCGATTCCGACGAGGATCTCGTTGCTCGAATATCCGTAAAATACTTGGCATCGTTGAAAGCGCATATAGCCAATTGCTCCAGTGATGCTGTCAAGCATGTTTTATTTTTGTTGACTTAGCAATTTTCAACAGTTATCACAAACATTGCACTTGGCCACGATTCTTGCAAAAAACCATTTTCCTTTCCATACATCTCTTATTTGTTGTATTTGCGGATCTTTTCGTCACTCTTTTATCCTCTACGTGGTCATAGGCGGTTTCTAACTACTTTCTTTACAATAAAGTTTATTTATTGTTACAGTGTCCACCACCAATCAGGTTAAGATCAATCTGCATGTGCACATTTTTGTAGTGTAAATGAAATGTTTTTTTAAATTACCTGTAAAACAAACTTTAAATAATTCAGATAATTTTTCCAATTTACGTGCAAAGTGTGAGAAATCTCTGTACATATGTCGCAAATATTTTAGTTTTTTACTCTAATCTCTTATTATTCATGAACCTTTATTCAGATGTATATTCGTCCGTGTCACAGTTGTGAACATTAACTCTGTAGTCCAATCCTCTCACGGGTGGTCTATTGTTTTCTTTGGGGTTGAGGATGTTTATTTTACTGGGTCCTCAGACACTTGTCTAGGGACGGCATCAATAAAAAAAATAAATATATGGAATTTTAAGTCTTATTTTAATAATTACGATTATTAGAAAAATGTCCAAAAATATCTGTAGCTTTGTAAAACATCTTTCACAAATATCTTCTTTTGTTGTTGTTGTAAATACAAGTTTGTTTGTATTTTGTTAAAAATTATTCACGAAGCTAACTATGTTAATTAATATCTTGGGAGAGCGGAAGTGTTGCTTTGCAGTCAGTCATTGCTTTGGGGATTTTGATCGGAATTGATGGGATGATCACCTGCTTGCATCCGGAGAGTAAATTAGTTCAATGTCTTTCACATGGTAATACCTGATTAAATTATGACAAAACAGGAGCCGCGGGTTTATTTCTCCGTTCGTCGTTAATTCCACCTGACTGAAAGTAATCATATATCATCTTTACGCATAGGGAGCACCGAAGAAATATATGTGTAAAAAACATAGTTAAACTGTAATCTGATGTTTATACGAAAAGAAAGTGTAAAGACAATGGACTAGAGAAGAAGGACCGGATAATTACAATGTTAATCACATCGGGTTTCTTTAACAGGAGTGATATATTTTAATTCGATGTTTACAAGAAGAATTTACAAACGAAAACCGAATGTTACCAGAATATAAAATCTCCTTTGCAATTCATGTACGTATTATGTCTTAAGTTATGCCAGAGGAAACACCGCCAAAATCCATCTGATGGAGGAAACTATCCCACTCATGACTGCAAGATGCAAATTTTCAGCTCAGACGGAGTTCTTCCAGAGGCTAAACTTTGTGGAAAAAAATCTTTATAAAAATAATCGTCAATATAAATAAACTCTCACAAGATAAAACCCCATATTACAGATATCAACCAGAGACAGTGTTAGAGAACAAAACCCATTTTTATATTTTGATCCTGGCATTGTTACAGACAAACTGATCCTCCACAACGGTCCACATATAACGTTTATTGACCAAAGAAAAAGCCCACATTCTTTACAGACAATGCAGTTTCAAACACTAATAACCTACAAAAGACAACAGCTAAGAAAACTGCAAAATATATCCGCTTTCTCAGGAAGTTTATAGAATTTGCTAGATGAAACAAGTTGGAATAGACCCAAATGAATTCTCTGTAACAGGAGTGATTCAAAAAGCAATACAATCCACTTTTTAAAAAATTAAACGTATTCAAACACGTGAACATTTATTCGCAAAAAGCCATCATTATTGCAACATTCCATGTTGTTACAAAACTTTTAGCTCTGGAAAACTGAATGTGTAATGGACACTTGGCCACTGGTCTGTGCTATTTTATCAATCTACGTTTGCTAAGAAAACAAAATTCATATGCAAAATAATAAAATTACAATAAAATGTCTTTATTCCGTAACTTGCCTCAAACAATCAACCAGTGTTCCATTTGAACTCCATTTGCATTCATACAGTACATACAACATGCATGTACAATATTATTACAAAATAAAATATTCACACAACATAAATACTATAATTAAATTTTAACCACTTTTTATAATTGGGTGTGTGTGTTAGAATCTAAGTATCATCTGAAATAAAGATCTAAACTAACTCTAAAATATTGTTACCAAGATCACCATACCTTCGTTGAACAATTCTTGTATAATTTGTAAGTAGCTGAGTGCTCAAACAATGTTGAATAATATTGATTAATAATAATGGAATATAAAACTGGTAAGATATATAGTTCTCTTTCATTTTTGTAATATAAATATTGTGAGACATTCTCATCAATGATGTATTTTTCCCGAGGTTGAAAACCATATTGTAATATTTTCTAGATCTATTATTATTATATTGTTAACTTAATTTGGCGTGAAACAAAACAAAGAGCACTACAGGAAAATATTTTTTGGCAATTTACTACTATGAGTGCGTTCCAGGGATGGAGCTAACTACAAATCTCAAAATCAAAAACAATTTACGCTCATTGGCATAACAAAATCACGTTATTACAAGTTCAATTTTATTCAACATTAATTTTTGCGTTCACACTTCGTGATTTTGTTAAATACCCCTTTACAGTTTTTACTAATCCAATTTGTGTTATTTTCAGTTATTATTTTGTGTTGCAAACTTATGCTATTTTATTTTTCTCTCCAGGTTCCTGATAATTATTAATTATATTTTTTCCTTTTTTCCACATTATTCAGGAACTTTATTTTTTTCTTTTTCCGTAATGCCTAACGAAGACGCCCAAATCCCGATCGTGTCTTCCCGCGACCATACCGCGATGACATTCCCAGTTCCAAACTTTTGGAAGGACAGGCCCCAGGCCTGGTTTAATTATATTGAAGCACATTTTTCGGCAAGGGGGATTACCTCCCCATTTCAAAAACACTCAGTCGTAGCTAGCAATCTAGACAATTCCACCTTGCTCACTATTGATGAGAACTTACTAGCACCACACGATAATACGGCATACGAGCGCTTAAAATCAGCCCTCATCACTCAGTATGCAAATTCACAAAAAACGAAGATTGATAGACTGCTCTCATCGGAGGCCATCGGGGACCGAACCCCGTCGCAATTCCTCCGTCATCTTAGAAATTTGGCCGACCCCGACGATCAAAACAACACTCTAATATCCGAAATTTGGATGAGAGCTCTCCCCATTCAAATTAGAGGAATCCTTGCGGGAAGCTGCGCCAATGACGTAACAGAACAAGCCACACTCGCCGATAAAATCGCGACTGCATTCCAAACCACAAGTACTGTGGCGGCCACTCGAGAGACAGCCATTCGAGAGACATCCGTAGCTCCTCCCGATCCACGTATGGACTACGTCATACAAACTTTGGCAAATCTAACTAAACAAATGGCAGAACTACAAATAGCGCAGCAAAACGCGAATTACCGTAGAAACCCTTCGCCATATAGAAACGAGCAGCGAAACTTTCGCACCCGCTCACGCTCACGCTCAAATGCCGAGAAGCCACAAGATATTTGTTGGTACCACGCCAAATTTGGCAATGACGCGAAACGTTGTCTCACCCCATGCAATTACTCAAAAAACGTGGACAACCGCCCTCCGGCTCAAGGTTGAAGGGCGGCGTAAATACTTGCAACCCCGCAAAAGAAGTACGTTTTTGCAATAGATTAATGGGGAAACGACCATACATCTATGAACGGAGCACAGGTCTTCACTTTTTGATTGACTCCGGTTCAGACGTTTCAATATTCCCAAAGAAACATTGGAAAGCAAGTACAATCCCCACTGGACTCGTCTTAAACGCAGCAAATTCCACTGATATTCAAACCTTCGGAACGGCTCACTTAAAACTTAATCTAACTCTTCGCCGAGAATACAGCTGGAATTTCATAGTTGCTGACGTTCAGGATCCCATCCTGGGGGCAGATTTCCTATCTCACTATGAATTGATTTTAAACTGCAAGACGGGTAAACTTAGCGATCACATGACAGGGATCTCTACGAGCACAAAATTCAATACGTGCAAATGTACTGAAATCAAAATCAAAAAAGTACAGAACAATGATTTCGGAGAAATCTTCAACAAATTCCCTGATTTGACCAAGCCACCCGGGAAACCAAATTGCACTCGACCAAATACTATGCATCACATCCCGACCACAAACGGCCCGCCTGTGACGTGCAGACCACGTAGGCTAACCCCAGAAAAATTAGAAATCGTGAGGAACGAATTCGAAAATCTGGTTCGAGCCGGTGTCGTACGACACTCCCGTAGCCCATGGGGATCACCACTCCATTTGGTTAAAAAAAACCGACGGTACTTATCGCCCATGCGGAGACTACCGGAGACTGAACGACCGAACTGTGCCAGACGCGTACCCAATGCGTCACATCCACGACTTTGCTAACAACTTAGCGGGATCGCAAATATTCTCGAAGATAGACCTGGTAAAAGCATACCACCAAATACCGGTGAACACAGCCGATATCGAAAAGACTGCCATAGTAACCCCGATAGGCTCGTTCGAGTACCTACAAATGCCATTCGGCCTTAAGAGCAGCGCGCAAACTTTCCAGCGGTTCATGGACCAAGTGACCGCTGGACTACCATTCGTATATGTATACATTGACGACATCCTCGTATTTAGCAAGAACGCGGAGGACCACAAGCACCACCTGGAGACGCTATTTCAGAGGCTGCGAGAACACGAGATCGTCGTCAACCTTCGGCGTCAACGAATTGACGTTCCTCGGCTACAAGATCGACGCCGAAGGCATTAGTCCACCGGAAGATCGAGTCAGCGCACTGCGCGCAATGGACCAGCCCACTACCGTGAGAGGTATGCGACGCTTTCTCGGAATTCTAAACTTTTACAGACGCTTCATCCCGAAAGCAGCTGTACCCCAGGCCGCCCTGGTCGACGCCATCTCCGGCGGAAAGAAAGATGGAACGAAGCCATTCCCGTGGACCAACACTCTAAGGGCAGCCTTCACAGACTGCAAGGAGAGCCTGGCGAACGCCGTCACACTGATACATCCACGCAGCGACGCGCCGCTGGCACTATTCACCGACGCATCCGCAACCCACGTAGGATCTTGCCTACAACAAAAGGTAAACCAGGAATGGCAACCCCTCTCCTTCTTTAGCAAAAAAATTGAATACAAAGCAAAGCCAAATGCCGGCGTATTACCGCGAACTTTTGGCGATTTACGAAAGCGTTCAGCACTTCCGACACTGGTTCGAAGGGTTCCAAATTACGATCTACACGGATCACAAACCGTTGACCCACGCGTTTCGCCAAAAGCGGGAGAAATTACCCCCACAACAGTTAAATCAGCTTCAATTTATCGCACAATTTTCGTCCGACATCCAACATATAAAAGGGAACGAAAAAATCGTTGCCGACGCCCTGTCAAGAGTCGAAATCATAACGTTATTAGATGATACCACCAAATTTGCACAGCTCCAACTAGAAGACCTAGAAATTCAACAACTAATAACATCAAAACCACAATTGTACACTAAGGAGACAATCCCCAATTCAGATTTAACATTGATCTGCAAGGCAGGCCGACCACTAATTCCAGTCGACCTCAGAAAAAAAATCTTCGACGAAATTCATAACTTATCACACCCAGGCCGAAGAACCACTTCACGACTAATAAGAAACAAATACTTTTGGCCCCGAATTAACCAAGATATAAAAAATTGGGCAAGCACCTGCTTGGAATGCCAAAAGAATAAGGTCCACCGACATACAATTTCACCGTTAGGATCTTTTAAACCTCCGGAAGACCGCTTCAACACCATCCACGTGGATATAGTTGGACCGCTACCATCCTCAGAGGGATACAGATACGCACTCACCGTCATAGATAGATTCACGCGTTGGGCCGAAGTTATCCCCATCACCGAAATCACAGCGGAGAAAACGGCCGACGCGCTCCTACACGGGTGGATCGCCCGATACGGCGTCCCCACCAAAGTCATAACCGACCAAGGGAGACAGTTCGAAAGCCAGCTATTCGGAGAGCTGATGCAAAGACTCGGCATTAGCAGAAACAGAACATGCGCGTACCACCCCCAAGCCAACGGCATGGTCGAACGCCTCCATAGGCAACTAAAGGCCGCACTAATGTCACATGATACCGGGTGGAGCAAAGCTCTACCAGTAATCATGTTGGGCTTTCGCACCGCACATAGAGAGGACCTAAATGCCTCAACCGCAGAGCTCGTATTCGGGAAAACGTTAACATTACCCAGCGACATCTTCCACGAGTTTAACAAAAATAACGAACAACCCACGACGAGCTACGTCCAAGACCTGGTGCGCAAAATGCAACAAATAAAACCAGTCACACCAAGACTACAGACACGACAGCCTTTCATCCACAAAGAGCTACAAAACACTACACACGTATTCCTACGCAGCAATCCTTTTAGGAAAACACTTGTTCCTCCCTACAATGGACCGTACGAAGTACTGTCCAGAACAGAGGATAACAAGACCATTAACATCCTAATTAACAACAAAAACGTACGAGTGAGTCTAGATCGGGTAAAACCTGCTTTCATCACAGCCGACCCAATAGACACCACCCACACGCAGAATTTCGAAGACACTCAACAAGTAGAAGAAGCTACACCAAGATCTCCGCCTGGAAGCCACACACGCTCAGGCAGAAAAGTCAAATTCAACGAGAAGCCTGACTTCCACTACTACTAAATCCTGTGGACACCATCCACCAACATTATTAGTATTTCTCAATGTAACTTGTAATTTTTCTTTTCTCTTTCCTTACAAAAAGGAGACCAGACCAGAGGCTACCAGTACAACCAGCAACAAGTAAACGGTAGCCCGTATATATAGTATATTCCCAAATATACCGCAATGCAAGCGTAAAAATCCACAACCTTTCTACCTTAAAGTGGATATTTTTATATCACAAGGCTGACATGTACGTACTGACGGAGAAATAAGCTACTGCAACTGAGAAATCATACAGTAATACTGGCTGACTATCATGGATGGTGAAATTTTGAGTTTTTACACACATAAAAAACCTCATGCTATGAAACTACTATCCAATTGCAAATGGAAAATACCTTTTTTCATACCTCAGAAAACTATGGATGTACTAACAGAAATGAACTTGACCATGAACAGAGAAATCATGCGGTTTATACGCATGACTATCCCAAGTGGAAGAGCAAATTTTGCGTTATAACAAACATAATCAATGAAGTTGAAACATGATATCATTCCAACATCATAACCTCTCCAACCTCCTGGTGTGGCAGCCCCTACATAAACTTGAATCTAATATGTACAATGTTTCCTTCCCAACTACCACTGACGAGATGAACCTAGAGACGACGCACATCCTGCCACCACCTCCTCACCACGCACACCCTGCAAGGAGACACCTGCTACCCTGGTCCAGCTCAACACGTCCAGTCCAGCACCAGCATCCCAACTCCTTACTCATCTTGCACCTACCCTGGACCTGGTCCATCCCATCACGCCCGACAACATCCAAGCCAACTATCTACGTCACGACAGTAAGGCAAGAGGAATAACTTCCTCAGAAAGGCGACGTTCAAACACTTTTTCCTTGAAAAAAATGTCAGATCCGAATCTGGCATCAATGGGTCGAACCCCAAGGTTTTTTTCCTTGAACGGGGGAGTGATGTAGGAACACCAATTCCTACATATAACTAAAGGTACATACCTTCGTACTAATAACATACTGAAAGCTCCCCCATGCAACAAACGCGCGCTGCATGTTCGCCATGTTTGTTTACTGGTTTCCAAGGCAATACCACTCGCCACGCCAAGGAATTCTCAGAACAGTAAACAGACAAGAAGACTCCGTGAAGCTAGAACCATACGACTCCATGACAGCAGAGAGAAACTCTAGGAGCCGCTTACTGACCTGTTCGGTCCACACAACTTGATAAGAAACTTCTGGAGAATACCAAGACTACGACACAATGCTAGTCCTCTCAGACCGTCAAATGTCTTTGTTTAGCTTATACCTGCTAGCAACGGGAAAATCATTCTCTCGCCAGCAGTCGGACTGAACACATCGTTCTAAAGCTGCTCCGAGCCGAGTACGTAACCTCCGAAGAAATCCAATCTTCGAACTTGCGCTGACGGCGCCCATGCAAGTCAAATTCAGAATCAAATTTGACTACGCCAGACTCGGAAGAAATTTCACTTCAACGGCACCCCGATCAAAATTTGAGGAACTCAAAATCCTCGGGTACGTCCAACATCAGGAAACACTATTTCCCAAATTTGACGAGTCCAGACGTTCTACGCAACGCCATTAATAACGTCTAATCTCGAGAAACAGACGACTTCTCCGCGCATTCTCCGCGGCGAGACCATCGACCTCAAGAATCGATACGAGATAAACCATTTCGGCGACTTCAAGGATCCTCCGACCCAAGACAATCGACCTCAAGGATCGATAAAGAAGCACACTTCCTACGACGACTTCGACTGGTGGCGTCATCACTCAAGAGGCCGCTGTACATTCCGTGGACTGTTACAATCGGCGCCGCCTTCCGTCGACGCAGAGAACGCTAAACGACGCCTGTTATACGTGAGAAATTAGCTCACACGGAACTTCCAATTTTACCGTTCGTCGTCTTGTGCTACTCATTTGTTTGTTCCCATGCGACTTTGTTTATTTACGCAATAAATCTTGTTCTTTAACGAACCTACTTGAACTATTTATTTTGGAGAGGAGGAGACGTTATTGTGAATACAATAAAAGATCTTCCCCGACACCCTCTTCAAAGAAATCAAGAATTCACCAAAGGGACAATAATATATTATATTCAATTATTATATTCATTCTATAATGTTTTCTAGTTTTTTTGATTATTTGCTGCGTAACCAGATGGAAAAAAATTGCACAAATAAAGTATCTCTCATTTATTTTAGAACGATGTAACTTCACTTTTTGGGTTCCTACAAATAAGAGTCTGGTGTCGAATAAACAACAAAAACATTCGAATGAAGTTGTGGGCGAGTTACGTAATGCTCCATTGTTTAATATATTGTAGGATTCATAACAGTTCTAATATCCTCTGAAAATCGTAAAAGCTGTATATAAAACAGAGTTAATCTCTCTTTTTTGATTTTTTGATTTGCAACCACACCTGACTGCCAAGGATTTTACCCAGCACGGTTTACACCTGAGACCGTCTGGGAAACAGCACTTCGGTTCTCTTCTAGCTTCACATCTGACCTCACATCATCCACCTGC
>NNCF01125986.1:1268505-1288986 GCA_002313205.1 Laupala kohalensis | reverse complement strand
CCCCTCCCATAGATCCGCCAGTGATCCCAATCGTCATATACCTCTTCATTCTCCTTGAATTATCCCTACGTATCCAAATTTATTGCTCAATTTTCCTTCAAAAATTTTAATAAATAATAATATGCTTGCAGCGGCAATGAGACCGTGGTGGACAGCAGTCCGGCATGGATCAGTCAGGAGTTCCTCGCGTCGGCGCTGGCGTCGAAGGGCGGCTCGGACGTGATTGTGCTCTCGTGGCTGATCGAACCCGCGACCTCTAAAGGAGACAACTTCCTCAGCACTCTTTACAGAGTGAGAGTGGAGTACAAAGAGTCTGCGGAAGCACCCACGCAACATCTCAGGATCATCGTCAAATGCCTTCCGCAGGTAACAAGTAGACTACATGTGAATAAAGTTCTACATAGGTAAAGAAGCGTCAGAGATGTGCATCGCTCTGATTGGCTCAGCCATTTTATCTCACTGATGGGAGTTTGCATTGTCTAGTGTTCGCGCGCGAAACGGGTCTTGGCTGAAGCTCTGCATAAAAGAGTTTTGTATCCAAGATCTTCCACCGACGTCCCATGTCTCTCGTTGCATAATTTCTCATAGTCCACTGCTTTTGTCGAAAAACTCTTAATCTATCCTAACTTTTAACGTAGTCTGTGTGTCCTGTCTCAAGGCAAGGGGACCAATATTGATGCCATCTCACTGTTCCCGTTATCCTGGTGTGTGTGTGTGTATGGGGGGGGGGGTTCAGCGGACCCAATCAAATGACACGACGTCCGTGTCGCTTCTCTCTCATATAAAGAACTCGAATTCGTAATACCCAAGTAACGGCTTCGCGTGGTACTATCAGGAGTTATGAGTAATTCCGCATTACATTTCAGACATAATTTTTTTTCTTATCTTCAGGGCTCTAGTAAAAGGGTGTAGCATTTCCTCTTTGGTACAACGAATCGACTTTTCGTTCAAATCAAATATCTTTGATACATTTTGTAAAATCTGATATATTTTTTTTCAAACATCCCACGTCTGAGATGTTTTTTGTCCACATCTCAGTTTACAATCGGTCTTTGATCTCGACCCGGGATCGATTGTAAGCTGTAATCATATTTTCATGGAGATGCTTCACACTCGATGCTTATTTTAAGTGATTATTTATATGAAATACATTACGCATTCTACCGAGCAAATTCTTCAACGTCGTTTTTAATCGTTCGCTAGAATATTTAATCACGTAAAATTTTCCAACTAATTTTGAAACAGCAAACTTACAATGATTTCTTTTGACCAAAATGAAATAAACTGTATGGAATTATCGTGTCGAAATTGTCACGACAATGTCTCATTGAAGTACTTAATACATGTTGAAAAGTTACGTGTTAAAGCATTTTTACATCAGTCATTAATATTGAAAACAATACTTGACACTTCAGTGATTCTAGATTGGGAATCAACGTGAGGAGCGAACTCGGCACTCTCGTTAAACATTACGTATGGAGTGAAGACGATACCAGTACACCGCTGTTAGTTTACCTTCATAATAATTGATAGTGTCCTTAGGGACAGGTGACGTGATCCGCTACTGACTAGATGATTAATTTGTCCATTAGGGTCCAGTTCGGCAAGAAATTATCTTAGTATTGAATTACTCATCCATGCACGAAATGCTGAGGTATCACTCAATGGGAAACAATAATTAGGTTATCATTATTCTCGAGGTACATGAATGGGAAATTCTTCAGTTCTTCGAGAATGTTTTGCTTTGCAGGGAAAATGTGTTCACAGAAGAATACCAATTATATTTTCTTTGAATTAAATAACCTTCACAGAAACTCTGTATCGTCCTATTTCATTATTCATGGTAAGGTTGGAGCATTTCACATAAAGAACATAACGATTCTTTCTTCGATTAAAAAGCGTCGACTTCCAATAGCTTACGCTGAATAATAACGACTAGGTGGTGACGTTTTGGTTATACTTAAACTCTTGACCTTTATTTATTCAATCTAACGTATCCTACTAATGTTTCATTTATCGCTACGAAACGATCATAGTATAAATACTATGATTCCTGTCAAAAATAGTTGCATATGAAATTATTCGAGCATTTAGCAAAAACCAAAAACATGCTGTAATGGTAATTACATCTTTGAATGTACCTTGATTAATTATTTTCTTGCAAAGTAAGTTGTAGGTGTGTGTGGCATTTATCTCGTCTGCCCTACCAAACAGGGTATAGGAATCGAACCAATGGTGTAGTGTATGAAATTAAATTTCGGGTCAAAATTGAAGGTGGGACATCTGAGTCCGTCCTTAACAAGTCTTCTAATAATTTGCATTACCAAAAGTTTTCCAAAATTATGAATGACCACAAAAACTATAAAATAATTTAAATATTTTCATTTCCTACTTCACCATAATCAAATAATGCTACAATACTGATAGTGGATACGTTACCGCAATATGATATACTTTCAATTAACTTCCTTTCCTTCAATTACTTTACTTGACTGATCATAACTTACTTTTCACGGTCGTGTTTCAGAATATTATGTAAGCTGATGATCATTTTCATATTACTACAATGAAAGACACAATCAAGCAAAAAAGCAGTTATACTTAAGCCTCTAATAGCAGAAAGGCAACATGAACAACGTCCTAATTTTACAGAGGAATATGTAATCATTTCCTGTTTCCACCATAATGGTTTTGAGTGGATAAGTGGAATGTTTCTCGGCAAAAGGATTCTTGTACTCACGATTGATCATGACCGCGAACGCTTTGTTTCCTTCTAAAAGTGCTAGTTGTATTCGCGGTTTTGTCAGTACTGTAAGATTAAGAAACTGTGGATATGTTACCGTTCAGAATAGACAATATTCTTCCAAACCCAGAGACACATCCTTGTTTTGTGATCGTTACAGACCGGAGACTTTCTGAAGACTTTCATCCAAGAAGCGGGGTTCTTCGTCCGCGAGATCAAGGCCTACAAAGACGCCTTCCCACTCATGCACCGTTTCGGCATGGACCGTCTACCTGCCGTCTACACCACGCCATTAGAACCCCGGTACTTCCACACGACGCGGCCATCCACCATCCTCTTGGAGGATCTGCTGCAGTTCGGCTTCAAGATGGCGAGTCGTCGAGACATGCTGGACATGGTTCATTGCCGCTTCGTGCTGAAGAAACTCGCGCATTTCCACGCGGTCTCGTACGCGTTGCTGCAGCACGATCCCACCTTCATCGACAGCTTCGAGGTCAGTGATGGTGCTTCCGTACGACTCTGAAACCACGTCCATATCGCCGAGCAACGCTGTACCGTAACCGAGTCGAGTGAGCACGAACGCTTGGGAACTGCGTGGACGCTTTTAGCACAACGCCGTAACCAGCCAGTGGAGCATTGTTGTTCGAGCGCGTGCTCGTTCTAGTTCTCTGTGGCGTCCACACCACATGTCTATGCTTGTTCGCCTCGGACACGTTACAAAGTTGCTCGAATGACTGAGGTTTAAGGAACCCACCCATCTAAACGAGGTAACGTACGAACGGGACAGAGGATAAACGAATGCTTCATCTGAGCACTTTCGTAACTACCGAGCCACGGAACTGAGGAAACGAACGGGGCAGGTATCTGACCGTTCGTTCTCTCCGGGTTTTCAATGTTGTGCCCTTACCATATGTGGTTCGGGCAGAATTCTCGTTGATGCACCGACTCTAGGCGGATGGCGTGCGAACCACCTCAACCGTTCGGTCCAAGGGCCCGAGGTGGTTTGCCGCGCCTCAGCAATAGGTCTACACTTGCATGCTCGCTTCGGTCCCGTTCGTACGTTGGCTCGTTCAAATGTGTAAGTATCTTAAAATTCTCTTGTTTCTACAGAGAAGGCGATTTCAATTCTCCAAATAACTATTGAAAAATCGCGATTCTCAGTATCTTTTGGATATGACGCTCGATTCTATTTACAAATGTAACAATAATTAATTTATAATATTCTCGTATTACTATATGAAATCTTTTTTCACAAAATCCTTATTCTTTACTTAGAGCAATTTTTAAATAAATCGCTACGTATGTTCATATTAAAATATTGGTCGTTATACCCATTGGTTCTTTACTAATGCTGCAGCCGAACGGATGTTAAAGATGAACACAGCCCGAAGAAGGCCAGAAGAAGAAAAAGTAAAACTGTAATACGATAGTTCTTGGGATACGTATTTAATATTTTATGAAAAAGTTTATAACTAAACGAATGTGCTTGCAAACAATGCATCTGACATAATTTACACATTAATAGAATTAAAAGCAGAATTTTACGGATTATATGAATGTGTCAAAGGAACAGTACATTTGCTTTGGAAGGTAAGTGAAAAGCTGTTAATAAACTCGTAGAATTGCGACGGACCGGAACTCGGACCCGGGAGCTCCTGCTCTGGCCGCAGGTGTGCTATCCACTGCAATTTGGGCGGTGTGCAATGGATAGCACACCTGCGGCCAGAGCAGAGATCCCGGG
This sequence comes from Laupala kohalensis, assembly GCA_002313205.1. NCBI lineage: Eukaryota > Metazoa > Arthropoda > Insecta > Orthoptera > Trigonidiidae > Laupala > Laupala kohalensis. Next base: position 1,284,502 of record NNCF01125986.1, on the reverse strand, counting down.
TTCGAGTCCTGGTCGGTCGCAATTTTCACGTTGCAAACACTCCTCTTCGAAGTTGTGAGTTAATACTGGTAGAAGTTTCTTTTAAGGAATCATAATCATATCTGAATCGAAAAATTTTGGAATCGTCACATTACTACTACGAATCATGGTATTCAAACGAGAATAGGCAATTGGACCAATGTGAAGGTTTCGAAGTCGAACTAATACGGGAATGGGCATACAGTATCCGGAAAGCAGCGAATATCATATACAACGGCTGTTCAGTATTTTGTTTCAAGGTAAAGTTAATTAACATAATGTTTTATTGCGGCTTTAGGGCTCGCCAACATCATAATAAACGTTGTAATATGAGAAGAAACAACAATCCAAAATTTCATTTCGAAGAAAAGCAGACGTAATAAACTAATTAATAAACGTAAACATAATCGATGGCAAATTCGTTAATAGCGTCACCTGGGCGTCAGTTTATGAACAACATCAATTTGTGTTTTAAAACAGATTATTAAAGAAATATAACTCAATCAATGTGAACATTTACGACCCCATGTCTGTTCATAGAACAATCGTTGCCATCGTAAATCACTTGTGGAAATTGGTTAAAAATGACAGATTGGATAAAAAGGGATATGAAGATACAGCAATGTACTTAAAAAAACTGTGAGGGAATTTCAGTTGAGAAGATTTATTGTTCTATACGTTTGAAGATTTTATATATATATATATAAGAGAACATATCATATAAGAGAACAGAAATTTAACCATAGCATATGTACTCATTCCGTAACAGTTAAATAGATTTAAAAAAAATTGAATTATAGAAATATATAAATAACTGAAATTATCATTCACTCAATATTTTTTTGCATAAAACAGGAACGTGTCATGAAATTTATTGATATTTAATATTCGAGTGCACAGTAATTATAAATGTTTCATTTCCATCTAGAAGCATTTCAGCATTTGTGTGTATATGTTTCAGGAATTATATGATGAGAAGAACAGAAGGCTGATGGAAAGCTTTCTGGTTCCTCAAATGAAGTGTCTCGCGGACATCATGGAGTCATGGCCAAACTTTGAACATATTGTGACAAAGATTCGGAAACAAATTCCCGGAGCTGTAGATAAGTTGCTGAAAGTGTGTCAGAAACAATATTCCCCCTGGATTGTTCTCACTCACGGCGATTGCTGGGTAAACAACATTTTGTTCCTGTACAATAAATCGGAGGAAATCGTGGATCTTCGATTTATCGACTTCCAGCTCACACGGTTCGCCTCTCCAGCATTCGACCTGACCTACTTCCTCTACACCAGCATACAGAATTCGTTGCGAGTGGAGCATATGGACGCGTTGATAGAATACTACCACGACGTGTTCTCGTCCACCGTGACCGCGTTGGGCTGCACGGCTCCCTTCACCCTCAAGGACTTGCAGAACGAGATGGAACGAGTGCTCTTCTTTGCCTTCTCGTCGTCTGTGGGGACTCTGGCCACTGCGTTGGCGGAACCCGACGAAACCATGGATCTCTCCGACATATCCGCCGAACTCCTCAGCGCCAACATCGAAGTGGCGCATTTCGTCAAGCTGCTCTCTTCACGCAAATTAAAAGAAGCCCTCCAACAAATGCTGCCGTATTTCGACAGGATGAAAGTTTTTGACTGAAGAGGACCACTAGGATGCTGATACTTCCCAGGACATAATTCGATCAGTAGAGCTCTGTTCCACTAGTAGCGTATTCGCATTTGAGGATTTTACCGTGACCCCGTCCGCTACGAGTTCGAAGTCCACACGAACTTTGGACACAGAGTGGTGGGGATCACGGTTGAATCCTCATGTGGGGATTGCAACATGTCCCTCGCGCATCGATTCGTGTTTACGCTTCCAGTGGACGTCCAATCCAACGAGTTGCTCGGAATTCCGCCCCATTTTCTTGTTTCAGCAACCAAGATATCATCCTCCCGTATTAAACACTCGTCGGCTACAACGAAAGTAAAAAAGACATGTTCGCAATGATTTCTTATTTTTTATAGCTCTTAAATTTATGCCGTAGAATGGAGAGAGACAATTGGTGGAACGTGATATATAAGATAATAATGCGTTTCTATGTGAATGTGCTGTTCGAAAGCTGCGTGACGCGAGGAATATGCAGAAAGAGGTCGCGAGCTGCGCACGCTCCGAGCACGTGCTTCGGGTGAAGGTGATCGCTGACGAACGCCACGAATCTAGTCGAAGAGCGAACGACGCTCCTCCGCAGGGGAAATAGAGAAGAAGGTTTTAACTAGGCGCGTTTTAACAATGAAACTTTTGACGAATTGTTGACTGAGATTTCAAGTTATTTTTCACTTCAAACATTCAATTGCGAATGCGTCAAGAATAACCACTTGTTTTGCGGAACACTTCAAGAGATGTGTTGGTATCGTACATACGGGGATAGTAACAAAAGTTTTAAATCCACGGAATGTGATTTGGTCTAAATTTTTAAATCGAACAACCTATTTTAGAAAGAAGCATCAATTGCTTGCATGTATTACTAAGTAAATTGAAGATGCAAAAATTATTTTTTACTGCATTACACCAAAGGGGTGTCCGGAAAACTACTGTGCTATATATTATAAAATTGGTAGGAAATTGTTTTAGAAAGTCGTCAACCGGTATTTCAGAATTACAAATAAAATGATAATTTAAGCGCATCTTAATAAATGTTTTCTTTATTCTATTTTGTTTCTAAACTCCACTTAACGTGTACGACCTCACGTGGATAATATTTAACTGATGCGCATTTATTATGAATTTGGTAAATTTACTTAACTTCATAATGTTAAGTGTGGAAAGTGATATTTTTTAATACACATGAGTCCATAGAACTCTCATCTTGGGTCGCATCATATGTCTATCATTTACAGATCTTGCATAGTAAATTATTCACAAATGTGATCATTTAGATTAAAATTTTCTTTCGTAGTAATTAAATTTCTCGAATTCATAGTACTATTCATTTAACGCTTCAACGAAGATGACATGAAAAAGCTGATATTTTACTTTACTTCTGAAGAAGAATATACGAAAGCAGCCAGTTTAATCCGCGAGACATCACTTTCTCTAAAAGCATGAAGCCCCCCGTTCCATTAATGAAGAGAATCTATGAGCTTCTACAGGAACCGTAACAATTCTAAAACAACTGCGCTGTTCTAGTCTGTGTTTTAAAAAAACTTAAAATAAGCACATATTTGTAAATAAAATGATGTATGGGGAAGCTTATTTTTTTGTATTTTTAATAAAGGATATGTCACTATTTTTCATGTGTATAATATGAAAACTTAAAATTATTTTACATGAATGAGGCAGGTTTGTACATGATATTATGTTATCTGCATATGATTTCTCAAGGTCGTTGCCGGTAAAATGACTACCAGGGTCTAACCTACGGTCAAACAAGTCGTAGCCAGCCACATCTCTTCCAAGTGCCGAGGCCAAGGCCAACCTACCCTCCGCGAACCCCTTGTGCACCTTCGGGACCTGTTGTGTGTTAGTTTAACTTAGACTTAGATGTGTTCAGCCCAAACCCATTTAACATACCCTGGTGTTCCCCGACTCTTTAGGTAAGTACCGGGGCGTACTGTAAAACATTTTATATCTCAGACTCTACGAGTATATTTCGTTATTTGTCTTGTCCTACATTTGATGATCTGAGTCATTCATAAAAAGAATCTTTTATTTCCCTGCTATATACATAAACTTAGTTTATTTTGATTGAGACCCTTAATTTCCAATTGGTTTTTATTGAAAACTGTCATTCGTATTGATGGTTTCGAATAGTTTGGGCGAACTTGAATAACTCTTCAATAATATTAGAGAGGACTTTTTAAAACTTGCTGATTGAGGAAGCTAATTTTCCTGAGAAAATCCCTACAGATTTTGGGCAGAACAATTAAAGAAGAAAAAATCTCTGCTTTTCCAAGTCAATGTTAAATTGAGAGGCACATTAATTAGTTTTCTTTAGTAAATAACTTGAGAATTATTTTACAAAGCAGATTCGTATATCTAATTTGAAACTCTAGAAGCAGCAGATACTAAGTAGAGCCCTTAAGAAAAGGGAACCGCTTGCGACGTCCTAGGTCTCAAGAGTGCATAATTTCTCATAGCCCACCGCGCTTGTGTTGCACTTGCTTTCAAGGCTCCGACTTCTTTTCAGCAGACGCGAGAATGGGAAGAGCGCCTGCGAAACCCAATGGGATTATACCCACGTGGTAGTACTTTAGGGAAAGAAAGCTTCGGAAATTATTCCACAACATTTTTGGCGCTGGCGTTTACCTTTTCTTACGGACTCTAATGATAAGGAGAGGGGGGGGCTTCGTGAAATGTTTCAGAAGGCTGTAGTTTGGTGACTTAGAACTTTCAATACCGTCTATGCCATTCAGTGACAATTTTTCCTTTTTTGAGCTCAGAGAGATTAGTGAAGATATTTCTTTCCTGCTCCTAGATATGGTCCCTTTTCGATAATTCGTATGTATCGACCATACAAAGTCAATTTCTCGTTTATTATGTCAGTCTATTCAGTTCATGACACATATCACATTTCTACCACGGAAATGCATTTACAAAATCAACATGTCGAAATTTGAAGTAATATACAATCCTCCATTTAGCGTAAGTTCCATGAAGCATAAACACTAATGCATATACCCTAAACTCACAGAAGATCAGAGATAACTTACGGCCAGGTGAAAAAGGCTACAGTTGGGAATCAAAACCGGGACTCCTGTTTGATGGCAGCTAACCACTAATTACCCGTCCCCCTTCCACAACTGTGCACCATTTCCACCCAGGCTCATCAGGTGTTCTATTCCCGTCTCGTCGCCATTTTCACCTGGCTGAAAGTTATCCCTCATTCACAATGATAGTTCATTTATATCATTGTTTTAAGCATATTGTGCATAACAAGAATACATTTAAAATATGAGGTAAAGAAAAACGGAAGTTTCTCGTAGTTCGAATTCCAAAATATTTGAAAGTTTGAAGTGTACATTACAAATTAAAATTCAGAATTTTAATTATTCTACTGCTAGGGACACAAAGACATAATTTGAATACTATTGAAAAATATAGTAGATTTATTCATTCAAGATTTACAAATGGTTGAGTCATTAACATTCTTGCAAATCGACACTTCTGAGCTGAAGCGTTATGCGGCGCGGAATAGTATTTTGGTCCTATAATGTGGATTCCTTTAGCAATCCACATTCCATAATCAACTTTCACTAAACACGACTAAGTACAATGCCCAACATCGAATCACATCGCAAGAAAGATGCTTTTTAAAAAAAAGACAATGGGAAATGTGCATTGGACAAAGGTAGTTCTCGCGTAGGTCTACTCAATGTGAGGAGAGTTCTTATCTTCCACTTGATCTAATGGTTCGCGTAAAGGAATTGAGAAGGAGATGCCTGGAGTAGGTAAGGTATAGTATAAATTTTCTGTGGTGAAATGACGTTAGTAGTTCCGCGCCTAAGAGAGAGAGAGAGAGAGAGAGAGAGAGGGAAAAGGCGCGAGACTGCCAGGGACGTGAAGGGAAGTATCTCACGCATGCGCACGTCGCCACTGATCTACTGAGCATCCTGACGTCATTCCTTGACAGCAGCTCGAAAGCGTTGCCACCGCTCTCCCACTCAACAGAACGTAAGGAGCAGAGACGTCCGATTGTAAAGAAAGTATGATAAGCATTATTGGGAACATGAAGTACAATCAAAGAAATGTTGACTATAAAATAAGTCACATTTCTATAAGGATAAGTTAATATTTTTCATTTGTCCCGTTCTCTTACACGGTTCTTCTCTTTCAGCTCAAGTTAGGAAATGGATAATAATACACAATAGCGCAAACTTTATAGAAAATCAACGCAGGTTTCGGAAATAAATGTACATGTTTAATTCATGGGAAAATTGCTCGCTTTCATTGTTAGTTCTCAATTGTGTCCATAGCAAGATGACAAATCAAATATCCTTCGAGGTAATAACAAGATAAAACAATTTACAGATTAAGACGAAATTCATGAAGCTCGATTTAATTACCACGAATGACAAACGTCATAAGATGCATAACTGTAAGTAAACTTTGAAGAGATGTTCGTGAGCAGTTAATGAATAAACCGTTATTGGTCAAACAAATATATCGAGTAATAAACCCAGAAACTTATATAAAATTTGTAGAAAGAAAAGAAAAAAAGAAAAAAGAGAAAAGAAGATAAGAGAAAAGAAAAGAAGAGAAAAAACAAATTTGAATATGTATCTCTACATTTGATGGTTAATAAGAAATGAAGAATCAAACAATGTCACTTGAAACAGGATCAATGAAGCACCAAATAGTCAAATTCTGTATCAGTGATATGATATAGATTTTGCGAACAAGAATCACAGACATCCCATGATCAGAAGATATGGTAGTCAAAACAAGAAATTGTCGTTAATAATATTAGTCCATTATAGTATATATTTGCGGGACGAATAGTTCGTAACACCAACAGGAGAGAATCATTTGAATTTTCTTTTGTCCATTTTTCAGTACGTTTTGACATAGGAAAGATACTTCCACGGTCTTCAATTTTCCTGATTTTATTATCCATAGTACATTGCTATTCTTTCTACAATCTACATAATGGAACGCTGTTGCATGAAATGTAGAAGGATTCCGGTTGGAACGATCGAACAGCAGATTTGCGCAGAAATTCTCTCCGCTGCATTTGTTTTCTAGCGTTCATGCACGTCACTCTTAGTCTACTAGCGAACAGATTGGAACCATTGGAGTCTGCCGAAAACATTGGCTTCGAAAAAATGGAAAATATATCCCAAGAGGATTAGTTATTATATTATTTCTTCTTTGAGTACATAGATTATATTTGTTTAAGATTCAACTTCGTTACATGTTTATTACTGAAAATATAAATTGTTTTGACAATAAATATGATTTGATTGAAGGAACAGACCAGTCAATAGATAATTCGTGAAATAATCTACTCGTAAGATTCTGCTGTACATATTGCTATTATTTTAGTTTAATGGGAATGAAATCAAAATTACTTTTCGATACGTTACCGTTTTTAAGTTCAAATCAATCTTAAAATCCACTCTTTTTTTGATCCATTGAGCTAGAACTTCGACAGGACTGGAAAAAAATGCACAAATAAATTTTAATAACAAATAATTTCTTGAGAATTGATCGAAGGTAGAATTAGCTGATGTGATGAAGTTCCTCAAGTATCTATCTTAAAAAATCTGGTAAAGACGAAGAGTGTGTCTTACGCATGAAACCATGAATCACTGCGAAAACAAGACTTGAAATAAATAGTATTAAATTCGCCAACAACTGTGTTAGACATTCAATACCTCCCTAGAGTAAATACATCATACAAAATTTTGACACTTTTTTTTTTCGCGAAAAGAAATCGAGCAAAAACAGTTAAGGTGTGTAGAATTCATTGACAACTCAATCGTATATTTTGTGACAAGTGGAAAGCAGAAGAAGTAAAATCACAAATAAAATAAATGAATATATAAAAATTAATACGTAGATAAAAAAATGAAAGTTTCGCATGCTTTTAGATTTTGATTTTAGCTCAAACATGGAACCTATATTTTGATTAGAAAACTGGTGGACGTAACATTAATAAGACAGCGAGAAACACGAAAAATAGGTATCACCTGCAGTTTCAGTTGATATATTATAATGACGTTTTTTATATTATTGAGGCTGATTTCTTCTGTAGGTGATACTTTTAGAGATAATAATGGGAGAGATAATATATAAACAAACAGACGACTAACTGCAAGTGTTTTAGGGTATAACATCATTTACTATACAATGTAATATCTCTACGTTTCGGGATTAAATAAAAACAATCTATGCTTAAAAAATGTTATTAATTCGATTTAGTACGATCATTCCAGCGATATCTATTTGAAAACTAGGAGCATGTATAAACTCATTGTTTTACATATAAGTGAAATTCTGACAACTTTTTTCAGAATTATTTCAGAAAAGTGTTACGTATGTTCGATATGATCAATTTAACAGGAATGGATAAATATAGATTTGGAAAATCGTAGCCAGACGGGATCATTGTGACTGCAAGTCACATAGAAACATTTCCTGTGAGGACTCACAAATCAAAAAGCTTTTCGAATTCTGAGTACTCTCCTTTAAATGGAGATAATGTCAGTAATCCTAAGAACAAACTATTTCCACTGTGAAATACAACAGTCCTCAGGCAATAACAGACACACCAAAGATAATTTATTTTTTGGATGCATTCATCCGAGGATGGTAATCCACAAGAATCATTGGACTGAATTTCTGTGACTTCACAACTTAGTGGTTAAGTCCGGGAACCAGATTCTAGACCCGTACGCAATAGCTGAACTTTTCGTCGCTTAAAGAGCTCTTCTAATCTGATATGTTTCTTATTACAATACTGTAAGAACTCTTGAAGATTTCATGAAAAACTCGAGTTAAACGAGTTTTAAAAGTAATCGTAACAGGTTAGTAGGTCTACTAGATTACCACGCTCGAAATTTTGATCAGACGTAGAAACAAATAGTAAATGTAAGACTCGACTCGATCCCTTCCGCTGACAATTATATTCAAAATGCGAACATGAAACACAGAGAAAGCAAGTTTGTTCCACTGCGAGTTTGGGAATGGAGTGATGAAGTTTTAGAAGATCAAATGGACATTGAATTCTTTTTGAGGGACACAGTTCATTTTAAAAATGAATTAGCATTGACAATTTGAGCGAATTTCATCAGTTAATTATGTAAGAAAGATTAAACGCATAAAACAATAAGGATGAGAACACACGAGTATATCCAAAACGTATGCACAATTTGCACTCGAATTAAAATTTATTTTCTATGATGTGATAATTTTAAATCGTACTATAGTTTTAAACACTAGTAACATGCCACGTGAAACAAAAGAAAATATCTTACGTCTAAATGGGTTTTAGCGCTTCTAATGTTATCAACTAAATAAAAACAGAAGGATTTGGTCCCAAATCAGGGAAGGATACCATTATTTCCTCTCGATCATCGAAGCTGGAGATCGTAGTCAACAGATGAAATAAAAGCGCTTTGGAGAGTATCTACGAACCACATAAAGAATATTGTACCAAACTAAAAACATTGACGAAAATGCTGATGCGAATCAGAATAACACATGAAATAAATAACGCAAGGTTTACGACCTTTCGTGGACATAAGGAGCTCCCAACGTTTCGACTCTCGTTTGGAGTCGTCGTCAGATGGTATACACTAATACGTAACGTGTAAGTGTTGCGTTATTTAATTTAGTTATATAATGGACGTTAATTGTTGTACAATTTGTAGCAACACTTATGTCCGTTTATCCTTTTTTTTTTTTTCCAAAAGAAATAATTCATTATTCGATGAAAACGAATGAATGTACCGCAATCTTTTGTCATTTTTTTGTGGGGTTTTACGGCTCGTCGACATCAAAGGTCATTGGAGCCCTAAAAACTCGTACAGGTAGGGAAAATGCAGTTAACGCACTAGGGAGAGCCAACATGACTCTCCCCGCGTGAGGGACTCGTCCAATGACTCAACCGTACCCTCTAAAAACCCTCCTAAATTACAACATATCGAAACATATCTCAAAACGTGCATCAAAACATTGAGGACAAAAAATGAGGGGGGGGGGACAAAAACGAGGAAAATGAAAGATACCCTAGCCCTAATAGCGTCGGGATCGAAAAGAACAAGAGGTGACCTAGGAAGGTCAGAAAAGAGACAGGAAGGAACCCAGCACAAGTAAGTGGAATTAATGCCAGATTCAGTTCGGGGTTTTTGTCATATTTAAACAAAACCACAATCAAAAGACAAGTTACACAAGAAATCACTCACGCTATATTTCAAACGAAACGAAAGGTGTTCAAAACTTCTGTAGAAGAACGATTGCGGTAAAGAGCACGTATCACGCTTCTCGTAAAGATGATGCGTGAAAACTGACCAATTACGTCATTATCCGAGTTGAGAGACGTACACATGTTGAAAATCACCAAAGCTGCTCATAGAATGTAAAATTAAGTTTATTAATAGCATATTTTGAAGGATGGTTGAATATATTGATTTCTGGTGCACTTAGAAACTAAAGGTAAGTAATAACGTGCTCATCTGCGTGTAGAATACAAAATGAAAGGGCGAAATACAACGTAACACTGAAATAAAACGTGAACTTAATGCCATGTGTTTACTCTGCATTAACTTCTATCCTAATAAAAGAGAAGGTCCAGTGAAGTAAGCTGAATCTTATATAATTCAGCACAATGTTGATTTGTTATTTTTTCAATTATGATTGGGCGAAAAAGAACTTTTTCAAATTCCCTCATTCAATAATCAAACCATGTAATGATAACATAATTTCGGACGATAAAACTTAAGTTCTTTTATTTCCTCACTTACTTGCTAACTTCTTTTAAAAATTCGAAGTCAACTCAAGTGCACTGCGAAAGATATGCATGAAAAAGTACGAAATTCGTTGATTGATTAATTTTGTTCATTAAACTATATTTTATTATCTTAAAGTTACTGTACGTTAAGTTGGTTTATTATTAAGAAAATAACCATTCGAATGAATAATCAAGATGAACTATTGAATAGGAAAGGCAATGACATTCTACCAATAACATTCATAGTACATAACACGTTTAATGCATCCTTAACGTAAAATATTCTCACTTGGTGTCAGTACAGTTAATGTTTAGTTAGGGAGGGTAATGTACACACAACACACTGCGACCAGTGTTTGATCTACTGTGCTTCTCTAGGACGAAATGATGACGACATGAACGGGTGTACCCCGTGAAAAACCTGTCGTGAACCCCACCGCATATCCTACTAGGGCCAGACAGGGTTTGCACCAGCGACACCAGAGGTAGAAGGCCACTGCGCCTCGGAACGCTCTACGTGGTGTCAGTCAATTGTACATTGAAGAGTACGAGGAGAGGTATTGGAACAATTGCATTCAAAAAAGCAATTGCGTAGTACGCTAAGCTAGTTTACGTAAATATAAGCAATAGGTTAAGTATTAGGCTACTTACAGCTACATTTGTAGGACTAGTTGGAGCAGTCCATGAAGCTCCCACTTGGAGTCAATTAATTTATAAATTCCTGCATGGACAGGAGTAATGGAGGGGTTTTTTAGTGTAGCTGAAATGCCCACACTTCCCAAGTTTATGGTGGCAAGTCAGTGCTGGGGACCATCCCTAGGCAAGGTGGGAATACCCTTGGCAACAAGCCCGCAATGGGTTTTCTCCTCTCTAAAGTCTTCTGGATACTTCAATTAAAATAATAGAAAAACAATGTTTGCCTTAATCTAAATTCATTTTGTTGACATAAATTAGGACCAAATAGCCTATTTTGCACAATATCAATGGTCAAAGTCTATTAACTAAACCTTCCTCTCAATAATTGACTCTCAAATTTCTAACATTTCCGTTCATAACAATAAGTATAACACCTCTGACTACACCAAAAATTGGTAGGCAGAGGATTATTAGAAAATGGATGGTCTAAAAAATTAATCATATATTAAAAATCGCAATAGCGGGGACAAGCTAAAAGACATCAAACCAAAATATATTATTGAAATTGACAGAGTTAATTTTCACTGGATATGTTTTAACATAGTTCTAATACAATGTAATAATGAACATATGTGTAATTTTTATTTCAAGTGTTTGTTAACCGACGGCTGGGAAAATGGGAACTGTTGCTGTTTTGAAATCGCCATCATACATTTCAAGGTTTTGAGCATATTGTTGACCACTCAATCCCTTCACTTTTAATAAGGGCCATATTGAACCTTGAAATTGAATAGGAAGCGAGTAGACTTTGTGGATTGTTCGGAAGAGCACAAGGAGGCGGATCCGCAGACAGTGAGTTCGTGACATGGTCTTAACAAATGACAGCGTGACCACATATACTTGAAATCATCGAAGTAATTTAAAAGTATTCGTTGTCTTATGAAAAAAAATTTCATTTATATTAGTCACTGTCAATGGTGCTAACCCTGTCTACGTTACAATAATTACAGAGTTCTTAATGTTCTGTATGTTTCTTCTGTCTTCCCCATTATCAGCTGAAGCATTTTGCTTCATGATCCCTTTACCTGCCTCTTCCAATAGGCGACGTCTTGTATCTGCGAAAATGTCTCTTATATTCCTATTTGTAATTCACATAATTTTCAAATTCACTGTAAAAATCCTTTCATCAAGCAGTATTGTCTTACATATTAAAACCAAAATTTCCTTCCCTTCTATATCTTTCAGGTTCGTAGAGATCACAAACCCATAAGATATGATCAGGAATCTCTCCTCCTTTCATACAAACGCATTGTTTGTTCCATACTTTTCCTGTTCTGTACAGTTCTTGGAAATTTCCAATGACATATCAGAAACTTCTACGAATAGGGAACTCGGAGAGAACCATTTCGTTTTATTTATTTATTTTCTGTGGGGCTTTACGACTCGTCGACATCGAGGTCATTAGATCCCTAAAAACTTGTACATGTAGGGAAAATGCAGTTACTCACTAAGGAGAGCCGCGTGTGGGACTCGCCGAATGACTCAACCATACCCACCAAAAACAATAGATCCAAATACATATCAAAATAGAAAAAAAATCCTGAAAACATTATAAAAACCAAAAATAAAGAAAAGAGTAAATTTCGGGAGAGAGAGAAAATGTAAATTCAAAACAAAGAGAAAATAAGATTTAAATCCAAACCCTCCCGAGAACTTGTGGGAGGAGCCCCGTTTTGTTTACGAATTTTAGCAAAAACATACGAAGAGAGATCAGATACTATTCCAGAGGTCAATTTCCTGAAGGAATCTAAAAAGATGCATTAAAATCAGTTCATTTTGTCCCAGCATAACGTTCAAACTGTTCGGTAGATTGTGTCGCCGTCGGCTGGTACTATATTTAAGACAGTCCAGAAGAAAGTGTTTTAGTTTCTTCAAAAGTCACATCTTTGATATGTATTTGTATGTTTCTCTCCCTTTTGTACTGTTATCCCACCTCCTCAACCATCCGACTAGAAGTGCCCCAGTTAACTCATTTCGCCCTTTCCATCCCTGCTACACCTCTTTTCCATTTAGTATTATTTTCCCATCTTTTGCATGTCTTCTCAATTTCAACTAGCGAATCGAGAGGTACATCAACAGGTTTAGTGATGAACGTTTTCTTCATAATGTATCACATAACTCGTGGTGGCCGCCGTTGGCAAAGCCACTTGTTGCCGTTTGCCAAAACAGTGTAACTAAGCGAAAGTCAATCATATGCCATCTACGACAACTTTCACTCCGAGAAGAAATATTTTTCGTGGAATCAAGGCACTCTCTAATGCAACGGAGATAGCAAAGGTTGTTCAAATGGTAGTAACAAACAAGTACGTAGAGATCCCAATTTCCGTGTATCTGAATTTCCGTCACATGAAGAGATGTGCACATTAACCTTTTCTTTAAAGAAATATCTTAGATTGCGGTGAACCTCACCGCCAGGTAACAGATTAATCATGTTACGTCGAATGAAAATGGGAGACGGGACCGGGTTCGAACCCCGGTCCCGTCTCCCATTTTCATTCGACGTAACATGATTAACCTTTTCTTTATGCACAGATACACGAGTTCTTACAAACGTTGTGTATTTGGAATACACCAGTATCAGTGAAACATGGATTTTACAACACAAGTCAACCGTTTCCCATATTTAATGAAAAGATAGAAGTTTTCAAAATAGTTCTTTCTTTATTCTCATTTTATAAACGTGCAATAATAAATCTAGATTGTTTCGAGGTCATAATTTTTCTCCATTCTAAAAAGGTTCTTCGACACCACATCCACTCTCGTTTTAAAGAAAATAAACATACGTTGAACACAACATGAATTTATCATTTTGTTTGACAAAACCTCTAATACATTAAGTAGCTTCTCAGATCTTAAATAATACGTAACTCAAAATAATTATGTAAGTATCAGTCGAATAATAACATTCAGTTCGATCAAAAGTTTCAAAGAATTATTTGTATTTTAATTTGACATCTTGTTCTGTTCTTTTTTTCTTGGGACTTTAGGGCTCGCCAACGTCAAGGTCATTAGAGTCCTTGCAGGTGGGGATAATGCAGTTTCGCACCATAGGGAGAACCGTAGTCTTGTGTTAATGTTAAGAGCGTATTCACATAAATTCCAGATCCCAAACATTATTCCACATAACTCCAGATGCATGTAAATTAGAAATATTGAGTGATTCGAAAGTAAGAGGTAATCATTAATGAAATGGGAAGAAGAAAATGAAAATATTAATTTGCAAATGACAATTTAATTCTCGGGTAACTCTAACTGATGAGTCTCATCACAGACAAATAAGAAATAAACGTCATCTTATTAAGTATTTAGTTCAGGATTGAAATTAAACGGGGTTACACGCAATGCACCAGGTGGTCATTCTCCTAGTCTTACCAAAACTTCATCCGTCGAGTTTCTTTTCTTGCTATTTCGGAGAGCGAAGAAATTGTAAATGTTTCTTCAAAATAATCTGACACTAAAAAGGGAAATATTTAATTCGATCCTGATAGAAATACGCAATGTCACACATCATCAAATAATGGGAAATATATTTTCGATAAGGTATTTTCTATGTCCATAAAAATTATTCAAAAGAAATAATTCCCATGAGGAGTTGTAATTTAATCTTTAACGCGCCACGAAAATAAACAAATCCATACATTTAACTTGATGACACACTTTTGTGATAATTCTCCACAAAATTTGTGCTCAGAATGCGTGGTACATATTTTTTGAGTTGCAAAGCCTACACCCCCCCCACAACCACAAAATAAAATCAACCGCATTATTTAAAGTTGCCAGGACAAAAAACACGAGCTTTATAACAAATGAGATCCTTGGCAGGGTTGATCACAAGAGGAGAGCAATGCCATCACCTCTGAAGAATTCTCATCTCTTTCTGGTATATTTCGACAAGCAGAACCAAAGAAACAAATATCGCCAAAAGCAGAAACAAAATCAATCAAATATCTATTGATTGATGATATCCAAGATAACATAATTTACCTTGCAATAAAAACTTCATTGAAACATTCAAAATTAACTCTTATTACGGACTCCACCAAATTAAAATAAAATATGAGTTGTGATTGAGGTATAATGTAAATGATTAATCTCCAATTAAAACCAACGATTGAGATTTTTATGCAGGATCTGGCATTTAGTCCCAACTTGCATTCCTCTATAATTTCGAAAGAAGAATCATTTTACGAAACAACGAAAGCAGAATAAAATCTTAGTTGATATTTGACTTAGTCAAAGATAAAAGCAGGTATTGGTCAACCTTAACAATATCATAGTCGAGGAGCTGAAAAGCAGAGAACTACACATTCCTCGCGATGAGAAGGAAACAAACGTGGTTCTGAACTCCCGAAGCCCGCACACACCGGATCAGGGGGGAGTGGCGCACTGACAGCGCACATGTGGCCTAAGCAGGATTCCCGGGTTCCAGTCCCAGTCCGTCGCAATTTTTCATTCGCCGTAGACGATGCAATAGTTAGATTCTCCAATCGACCTTTGATCTGTCCACATAATGCAGTGCATTGGCGCTGCCAGGGCAGCCCTAGTAGCTGACACGCCAGCAGTTCTCAAGTAATACCTTGAAGAGGTGGGCGAGGGAGGGGGAGGTATTGGACGCCAATAGTTGGCCAGACTCCGCTGGACAACTCACTAGCATACCAATTATGAAAGCGTTATCATCTAAAATCAAGACAGTGATGTTCACCCGAAACCAACTATAGGCTTTTAGGCATTAGAAGCCAACTATTGGCTTGCTTATTAGCGTTGTGAAAACGTGGCAAAAGAGTGCACGGAGGTAAGAAGAGTGGTTCCAGTGCGAGGACCCGAGAAAGAACCGGGGGGGGGGGTTT
>NNCF01125986.1:1253341-1268206 GCA_002313205.1 Laupala kohalensis | reverse complement strand
TGTGTGAGATATATATATATATATATATATATATATATATATATATATATATATATATATATATATATATATATATATATATATATAACCATGGAAGGGAAAAAGAAAAATTAACCAGAAAATGATTGCAATAAAGTAAAGTAGCAATGAACAATGAGAGAAGTTCCCAGATGTTTGTTGCGAAGTGGGTCACAAAACTGAACAAATCAAAGTATCATCAATGAAAACTGAAACAAAACTCAAATCTCACGCAAAAAGTTCACCCATTGACTGATGTTTTTGCGGAAGTCGTACATCATATACAAAAGGACTAGTACGTTCACACTGCTGTTTAGTTATAATCTAGATTTTGATAGGATTGGCACTGTAGATAGTTTTTTGACGTAATAATTACACATATTGCGTAGTAAATTAGGGTGCACACAGTTCATTTTGTTCCTACGGTAAAATAAACAAACCGAGCTTCTTCTGTCGCAGATCAGTTCCAAAGAGCAACTCGTTGAAGTAGATGTCTTTTCGCAGACATTGTTTTAAAATTCTTCAATTAAAAATACACCATTGTCAGGCACATTAGATCCTACGCGGGAGTTGTTCTTTTAGATGCTATAATGTTGCTTATTATGCATGGCATATACCCACACACAACGGACAAGATCCTTAGGATTAAGCATATCCATGTGGGCGCAATAAATGCCTCTACGTCACGTTGATAAGACATATTTCGAAATTAAAAGAGAACGTCGAATAATTAGAGCACACGAAGTAGTCTTGTTGCTACTGGTTACGTTTTTATAATAGTTATAATATAACAGTTTATTGAATTTACAAGAATCATGAATTCTTTTTTAACTTGCATGCGTATATATTTTTATTTTTATGTGTAGCTCCATTTTGGACCGGGTTTTTCTCCGACTTTCCTCTGGGTAGAGACAGATTTAAGATATAGGGTATGAAGTCTCCCGCCTACGGGCAAAAATCTCATTGATTGTTATTATTAATCTCGAATTTTGAGTTATATTAATATTTGCAATATATTATCGGAATAATTTAACGATATGATAATAGTACGTGTTTGTTAAATAAATTTTTGTATTCCAATTAATATATTTGTAGATATTGAAACTATTCTTATTCTCGTATGAAGAGGGTGCATACTATGGTTTTACATTGGAGTGAAGCAATGGTAAATCCACTACTGCCTTATTGCCCTTAATCGGAATGGATGGGACGGTCCCTTGCTTGTTTCCTTAGATTAAATTGGTTTATTGACCTCATAAGCGGTTTGTAAATGCTTTTCTGACAGCAAATGTATTTGAATAGTACATAAGGAACGTAACATTTGCCGCAAAAAAGAGGAAGTGGTTTAGTCCATCGAAGTGGTTAATACAATTCTTGACAGGACATGGGGACTTTGCAGTATATTTGCACACGATAAGGAAGGTGGAAGAAAGGAAATTTATATGTAATGAGGATGAGGAAAAACCAGGACACGTTCTCCGGGATTGAGGAATATATGGACAAGAGGGTAATACATTAAGCTTTATGGTCGAAATGATACCATCAGTATGTTGTTGTTGTTTTGTTTTTTTGGGTGGATGGGGGGGGGTTTAGGGATCGTTAACGTCAAGGTCATGGTGAAAAAGAAACAGTTTTGCACCATAGAAAAGAGCCATAGTGACTCTTCCCCGTGCGTGGGACTCGCTGAATATCTGGACCATAGCCACTGAAAAAAACCCTGTTGAATTCAGCAAATGTCTAGATAATACGAAGATGAGAGGAAAGAAAAGGAAACAGTTGCCCAATACATTATGTCGAAAATGAAATAAATTCAGAAAATTATAATTTTCAAATTACAGAAAGGAAGGATGAAAAGAAAGAAGAATGTAAATTAATGTATGAAAGAACTGTGCTCATCATTGGAAAATAAAGGTAAATATTTATTGTTTGAGGAATATCTATATAAAATAGGGCAAATTTAGTATGCAATAGAGGGTTGAATAATAAGGACCTGGAAATGAGACATACTGGAAATTGGACGGAATGAAATTGAGACAAAACACACAGAAAAAAATGACTTGCCGCAAAAGGACCATGACTCTGGTTAGAAATTCCATAAATGATTAGAAATATGATGCTGTGCACGCGTCCTCGTGGCGGGACATCGCGTGAGGCGCAGCGAAATTGCGCTGTGCGTAAATGATAATAGATGTTAAGGGAGAATATAATAAGAGGGTCTCCTATTGCGTAAGATGAGGTGACCGTTAAGGGCTAAATAAATGAGAAAATCTGGAGTGTGTCCCACTCAACTTTCCAAATGCAATTCATAACAAAAACGCATGTCACTAAACACCCTACATAACACTAAACATTTAAGAAAAGGGGGAAAAAATATTAGATTATAATTATCAAACAATATGACATATTTCAACAATCAATCTGTTTCAAAATATTTATCATCAGAGTACATGGTAAACTCCTAAAAATCACAATTACATATTCGAGTATAAATTGCATCAATTATCTTCCACTTTAAACTCTTCGCAATAGCCTTATTGACAGAGTTTAAAAAAGCTCTTCCTTTTCGCGTTATAAATTTTCGCTGTATCTCGAAAAGGTCTGGCGCACAGGAATGCGGTTTAGCAATCTGTACCCAGAATTAACTAACCAATCAAAATGGTTCTGTGCATAATTTCAATATTTTGAATATAAAGAAATCTGAAGTGGAGCGTGCTGTGTGAAAGAAGTCGGTATGAACTGACCAGAAATAGGCTTCTATTCCCAACACATTCAAAATCAAATCTCAAGNTGTGTGTGTGTGTATGTTTGCTAAGAATTAAGAAAAAAACGAAACAAAACTAAATGTAATGAATGAAGAAAGTTCTCACACATGTCCTCACGAATGGAAGTACATTCGTGTGCTGAGGCAGAGTCGAGCCCCCGCCCCGGCGCCCGAGGGACGGACGGACGGACGTGTTCCACACACAGCGCTGACCCACATTCGCCAGCCTTGACAACACGAATGACGTGGCAGCGGATTAGTTGACGCAAGAGCTGGCGTGCAGCGGTACACGGATTTGATATCCCGTTTCTGGTGGAATGGGCATCCCATTCATATTTGAGGAGTGTCTGCACAAATGGACCTATTTCCACAATTTGATAAATGTGTTTTCCTCTTTTGCGATTGTCATACTTGGATCAAAATCACCATCAATCCCACTCAACAATACTCATTTTTTTCGTATAAATTCACTCTGTTCTCTGCAGTTCTGATAAAAGGGTTAATTGTGACCAAATTTCCTTAACATTATTTGAATAATGAACAAAGCATTACTATTCGCTTAAGCGACGGTTGGTAATACACTTTCACTGCCTGTTGTGTGTTGTGTTGCTCGACTTTTTGATGGTTGTAAACAAAATATTCCATTTCTAAAGAGTACTTTTCCTAGGAATTTAAGTGATTCAGCTTTCTGTATTCTGAAAAATCTCTTATGTGAAATAGCTGAACACACTGTCATTTAAGTAAACATTAGAGAAGACGGCAATAGTTAAACAGTACAATAATACATTTTGATAATACTGATTGGAAGAGAATTACGCAAAAACGTGGAATGTTGACAAATAAGATTGGATAGAGTAAAGCATGGAAGATACACCCAATGGATTTATAAAACAAGTGAGTTTTGTTGAGTGTGATAGAAAATTGTTTACGTTGAATGGGACAGTATTGGAGTTCATAACAGGACTAGGTAATATCGGTGTGAATATTTTGTGAGATTTCAAACCATAGAAGATGGAACACGCAGAAGGTAAGAGACGGTGACCCGAGTGATGTGGAATTGTAATTGAAGATACTGGGAGAATGTAGATAAGAAAAAAAATAAGACTTTGAAAAATATGATTTGATACTTGATTTCAAATGTAAGTTTGGAGAGTTATAAAAACAAATAGTTGGTTTGCGAAATGTTATAAAGGTAAAGAGATGATTTGATCTGTCTGTCAAGATGTACGGACGGGGTATGATGGAAACCTCATCCTACAAGTGAGTAAGATGGAAATCAATGAAGAGAAAGTAAAGTAATAAATAAGGAGATAATCATTCAAGAATAACGTATATTCAACGTGTTCTTATAGACTTAGACGAGTACGGAGTTAAGATTGGCATGAAATATAAATTCAATGTAGTTCAGATTGCCTTGGAAATGTTTTCGTATTATTGCGGTTGTAAAGACTGAAGGTTATTTGACTTAAACAGTATAACATCTCTCGAGTCCGTTGGGTATGGAATCATAACGTTCAACGAATCAATAATCAAGAGAGGAACTGGAACCACGCCGAGAACAGAACTGTCATATTCTTCGCTAAAAGTAACCATAGTACGAGTATATCAAGGTTCTGGAGCAAAATATAGCAATTGGCCGGAATAGCTGTCACACTTGGGATATGATCCAACCAACTCGTATAAGAATGCACTAATAACATACTCCTCGGTAGATAATATATCAGCATAAAAAATGTACGCACATCTTAAAAGCGAAATCAACTTCACAATGTCTGGAAAAAATATTCTACGAACTGGTATATTTTCCCTGAAAGAATTCGAGGTACGTAGCTAGAAGGCTTCAAGCATCCCGCCTATTGCGCTCAAAGAGGCAGGTAAAATAAAACTGACCTGGAAAATATTTAGAGGACTTGACACGGAATTGATCCTTGTTGATGAACAGAACTGTGTATTACCGCACTTGTGACGAGGTCTCAAGACGGTGCGTGCAGTTGTTCAGTCTTGCTGAAAATATCCATACACTCGTTCATCTTCCGTGAGTTGATCCACAAATGAAATAAACAGGTTCTGGACAAAACTTTCAGCATTAACAGTTTGGTGAAGGAATCACGTTATGGTACGGAAACCTAACATTGCGCACCGAACTCTAATCTTGAAATTGAGCAACGGCTGTTAATTGTATTGACGGGAATTTGCTTGAATAATGGCATAGGTTCACATACTTTTTTTCCGATTTTCCATACTTCTCCTCCAGGCAAGTTTTATTTCACTCACCCTGTCTTTTGCACTGTTTTGGCATTCATTTCTTTATCCGTCAACCAAATAACATAGATTTAATTCGTGTAAAAAAGGGAGTGGCAGATTTCAAGTCATTATCGGTTCTGCTTCTAGAGTAAGAAAAAGAAATAACCCTCTCAAATCGAAGCCTAACTTTATAAATATAATAGAAACGTCGACTTAGAACGGATAATAAAATATTTTATGGGCTCATCGACGCTAAAGAAGGATTTGTAGCACGCATTTGCTATCCTAAACGTATTCACGAGTCTAGATTATTGTGTTCTCACCCGGATTATAAAAAAAAAAAACTGTATTTCGTCTGTTTATTCTTTTCGTTCCACACCATCACAGCTAGGTACTATTTTCGGAGAAATAGAAAATAATAACCAAATCAATAAAATAGTTACGAATGTAACGGTAACTTCAGGTTGATCACCCAGATAATACACATATGTTTGTATGAAGAGATATAAAGATCAATTGAAATATTATATTATAACTATTACCAAAAAATATAAGTTTGAGAATTTTTAGTCCATTGTCTTCGAAATCCCTATTCGACTTCTGGAACGAAAGGTTGAATGCATTAAGCCATTTATAGTCACGTGGTATGCTTTTATTTCGTAGTTCTTTTATGCGGAACGGAGATAGCAGTTTTTCCAGTTCTGAAAACAATGCGAGGCGTGTATCGACTTGGCTCTACTTCAATATATGTTTGGTTTATAGTCCATTAAAAGAACACTGTAGTCCGTGAGCTCGCGGCGAGGTACATTATCACCAAGAGACTGAAACAAGTTTTTCTGTTCTTTGGAAGGTATCGGTCATAAAAATTGACTCCTGTCGGCGCACTGGCATGAGTGGATGACGCGAGGTAGCAAATGGGCATTGAAACATTATTTCACGTTAATTAGAATTTCACAGAAAAAATTCAATGAAGTGTGTTTTTAACGGGTCTCAATTATGTACGGGCGTAATTTTGGAAACCTTGGAGGCTTTAGTACAGCAATGTGAACATTTCGTAGAGTTTTTTTGTTATTTTGTTCTCAGCATCATAACATAAGGCTCCAGATAGATCCAGCTTCCAAAGGTTATTTTACAATTTGTTTTTGTCTGAATATCCAAAGCGTATGGATAGTGAGAAACCAAGCTGGCACAAGTTCGTGACTTTTCGAGGTGAAAGACGACACACCAAAGACGAAGGATTGTGTCCTGTCTCTTGAAGGATGACACAA
This sequence comes from Laupala kohalensis, assembly GCA_002313205.1. NCBI lineage: Eukaryota > Metazoa > Arthropoda > Insecta > Orthoptera > Trigonidiidae > Laupala > Laupala kohalensis. The sequence continues at coordinate 1,261,915 of NNCF01125986.1, read as the reverse complement.
TACTCCTGTCACTTACGTAGTTTATAAGAATAAGAAGAGAATATAGCAATATACCTCTAAAAGTGGAGAGATAATACATGGAAAGTAAAGAGCATGATGCCAACTTAAACGATATGAATCTGAAATTCAAAGGGAAACGACTATCTCTGCGTTCCAGCGATGTTTTGTGACGTTAGAGGTAGGGATCTCCTCAAGAAAATGAAATTGAAACAGTTATAAGTGCGTAGTCGCTGAACGATAGAGGGGCAACTAATAAAAACGTTGGCTACAAATTCATGTACATGTTTCTTCGAAATTGTTGGACAAATATAAGCATATTTCATAGTGAATGGCGAGGAAAATAAAAGCATATTTCGTAGTGAATTGGTGCATCGCCAAAGTTTCCAATAGACATGTTGGGCACGCTGTGAATCATTTTAAAAGTTCATGGGTACCACTATAAATCAGAAAGTGATAAAGAAAGTTCCAAGCTTTCCCCATCAAGTATTTGTGTCTTAGGTTGGCCTATTGGCCACTTTTATGTGAATCCTAGTATAATATGAGGTTGAAATTTCTTGCCTTGCACTTCTTGTAACTCAGCGCCCAACACCATGAAGGTCTCCCTTTTTTACTGGGTTACTAGGGTTTTTATTAGGTTTTTCGGTACTCCCCGTTCGCGATCTGTCACGCTTGGGCGGCAAGTCAATTTATCGTAGTTTGACTATTAAACGAAATACAGAGACTGGTGTCCTTGTTGTTGTCGGAAGATGATTCAATACATGACCGCAACAAGAATTATGTGATAGGTGACGAAGGAGTATTGGTGGTCTTCAAATGACTTATGATTGATAAGTGATCAGACGAGGTGAACAGCTTAATTGTGAGTTATGTGAAATATTTTTTCGGATTCTAATGATCTTTCACCTTGTAGGTAATAAAGGAAATACACTCAAAAAATATTTAAATGCATAATCTATTTCCAATAATAGTGATCGTAAATGAAAATTTGTCTCCGGTTTATTGGAAGTAAATATTTAAAATTTTATCTCCATATTTAAAAATATCTGTCCTTTCGAAATCTTATTTTGAATCATATGCTAACAAATTTAACGTATTTTCGTTAGATATTTTCTAAACTCTGTAATACAACAACTCCAGTATACTTGCGTAAGCTAGGCAACAAAACGATTATCTTTATATTAGGTATCATTTAAATAAATTATCTTCAAATTTCTACAAAAAGAGAAAATATGCAAGAAAATAGCTTATCAAAGCTAGGTACTATTATCTTTATGTAAGATTGAACGTGAATGTGAATATATTAATAGAAAGGGTCAAAAACACTTCAACACTGTTGTAAAAATCACTGACATCGCGATTCAGACGAAGAAGACATATGATAATAATTCCAGCGAATTTCCCGCGATTTGCGTTTTAGACGAAGACAGAGATTAGAAGCAAAAAGCTGAAACATTCGACACATTTCATCAAATACGTTTCCAACACTAAAAGACTTTGCTTTGTAGGTGGAAAGAGAAAAAATGTCAACTAATCGAATCGTTTAACGAAGGTGATCAACTATTCCCAAAATTACCTCCAAAAATCGAGGAAAGAGGATCGAAAACGAAATGATATTACACCGTTATAATTAATCGTCCCCGATTAATTACAATTATTATTAACGTCCCACATAACGCCCAATTATAATTAACGCCCAAGATAGTAGTCATATTGAGTCAATACCTTTCTTTCCTTGGGGCTTTAGGGCTCGCCAAGGTCAAGGTCATTAGAGCCCTTGCAGGTGGGGAAAAATGCAGTTTCGTACCTTAGGGGAGATCCGTAGTGACTCCTTCCCGTGCGTGGGACTCAGGTTTTAAATTCACATCCTTCTCTCTTTTCTCTTTCCTTTTAAAATAAAAACTGCGTTGAAAAAATAATAATTCACTCTACGTTATGTATCTATCATCTACGGAAAAATATAAAAAACAAACATCTATGGAAAATATATAAAACCGAACACCAAGAAAGATGTAAATTTAGAGAGAGAGAGAGAAAATGTAAATTTATNCATCTACGGAAAAATATAAAAAACAAACATCTATGGAAAATATATAAAACCGAACACCAAGAAAGATGTAAATTTAGAGAGAGAGAGAAAATGTAAATTTAANTAAATTTATAGAAAAGGACAAAGAAAGAAGAATTTAAATCCGAACCTTCCCGATTCATTTATAGATTCAAGTTATGACATACGAATAAAGATCAGATACTGTGTCAAGTCAACATTCTTCGAGGAATGTAACCAGGCGTATCAAAGTCGGTGCATTTTGCCCAAACATAACGTCCAGACTGTTGGGTAGATTGTGTCTCCGTCGGCTGATACTATATTTAAGACACGGTAAGTGTTGTGTTGCATGTCTCACAGATGGGGGGAGGGTCATCGAACGAGCCAGGTATTCATTCGTTCTCTCCGGGTTTTCAGGTTCATTCGCCGTTCACTGTCACTCCGACGCACGCGGTTCGGGACCGAATTCTCTGTGATGTACCGACTCTAGGTGGATGACGTCTCGACCGTTCGACGAAGGGGTCCAAAATGGTTTGCCGGTAATCGGTTCCGTTTGTACGTTGTCTCGTTCAGAGTGTAAGCATCTTTAAAATATTCTTGTTTCTACAGAGAAGGCGATTTCAATTCACCAAATAACTATTGAAAAATCGCGATTCTCAATATCTTTTGGATGTGACGCTCGATTCCATTCACAAATGTAATAATAATTAATTTATAATATTCTCGTATTACTATATGAAATCTTTTTTCACAAAATCCTTATTCTTTACTTAGAGCAATTTTTAAATAAATCGCTACGTATGTTCATATTAAAATATTGATCGTTATACCCATTGGTTCTTTACTAATGCTGCAGCCGAATGGGTGTTAAAGATGAACACAGCCCGAAGAAGGCCAGAAGAAGAAAAAGTAAAACTGTAATATGATAGTTCTTGGGATACGTATTTAATATTTGATGAAAGTTGTTAACTAAAGGAATGTGCTTGCAAACAATGCATCTGACATGATTTACACATTAATAGAATTAAAAGCAGAATTTTAAGGACTATATGAATGTGCCAAGGGAACAGTAACTTTGCTTTGAAAGGTTACTCTTTAGTTCGGCGAACGGGTGCGAGGCGATTTGCCATAACTGCATGCTCGCATCTCCTCGGTCCCCTTCGTGCGTTACCTCTTTCGTTGCATCCACTTGAATGTAATCGAGCCGAACGAGCACGAAAGCTCGCGAACGCAATTGCATAACAAGCACAGCCTCGGTGAACCAGCTGTTCGTCGTAGATCGCGCGTTCGCTGTACGATTCACACCGCATGTTTGAGCTCTTTCGGTTCCGTTTAATTACAGCGTTTCTCGGCGGTGTGGACCCGGCATTATATACATCAGGATCGCCAACTATGGCAATAACTCTTTCGATTAGATATTGCGGTGGAAAGAGGGATCTAGTATGCGCAAGTGCAGTGCGTGTTATAGATCATTCGCCCTCCTCTCACCTAGTTCGCGTGTAACAGTGTTCTGATAAATGGTCAAGCTTATGTTTTCGGTTAGGTGTGTACGGGTGTTTCTACGCGTTCAGTTCAAAGGTATTGTTGTGGCGTATGTATGTACAGCACTGCTGCTCGATCTTCGCAAGCGGACCTGCTACTACTTGTGTAACCACAAATATTTCCGACTCTTTGTTGTCTGATATAATAAATAAGTCAGGTCAAAAATTTAACTTCCTCAAAACTTTCTTTCTTGTGGACCACTTTCTATTCGAGTGCGAAGTAAGATATCAGTTGATTTATTCTGATACTGAGTGAATGTTTTTAGAAAAGTACGCGTGCTAACCCTCTCGCCCAAACGCCAGTATGCACGCAGATCGACAAGTCGCATTACAAGCAGGGCATAACCAACCTCGAAATATGAATGAGAGTGACTTATTTTGAAAAGAGTGGAAATACTGAAATGGTTCATGCTCAGTGGTATATAACGGAAATAACGTCGCGTGTTTCGCATTCCGCAACAATATACTTACTCAAATTAAAACTTTAAATGGTTTGTAAACGAGAACCAATATATATGGATTTACCTCCTACTTTGTATTTCAATGTGAGGTTCCAGAACAGCTAGTTTTCGCTCAGCACTCGTCGCTTGAATGGAATTTCGAGCAACGAAATACAACGAACGTTGCCCGAATGGAAATGGCCCGTGATGCATCACACCGGAAGAGCAATAACGAACTCTTTACCAACCCAAGAGAAGCAGGAAGAGGGAACACGAAACCTCATGCCCTAAAAGGCAAACCAACAATTTTCATTCATAAGAATGAAAAGAATGCACAAGAAAAAACATAATGCACAACAAAAAACACAAAATGTACAAGAATGCACAACAAAAAACAAAAAAAATAATAAAATCTTGTGTTATTGGCAGTAACTAGCTGAATCTGTGCGTTTAATTCACACACACTAAAGTAGAAAACCATTCTATTAATCTGATTTTCGACCATTTTCAATAACAATAATTACTATGCAAAAAATCTTTACTAATTAAAGTACGAAACATTTCAAAACAGTTTAAATGCATCAAATTTTGTGAAAAATAATTTAGCTATGCAAACCACTTACAATATAAGTAATTGTGAGAACAGAAATGAAAAATAAGACATTAATATCCTAGAACACCCACAATTGTCCAATAACTCTTCGCTAGAAAAAATGCAAAAGGTGGTTTGAATCACGATTACATTCAAAGAAAGAAATATTAGAAAATCATTTTATACACACTAAAGACCTAATAACAGCATACTCTACGACTGAAGTCGGCGACGATCAAGCTCAATTTCATGTTCACTTAAATTTTCTAATATGACATAGTTCTCATAATTTCTTTTCGCTCTTTTTTCTATAGTTTGTTCAAGCGTCACCTTTATATGACGTGGTATATCGCTAACATTTCCAAGTTTCATAACTCGAGACTCAAATATAAATGCACATTGCAGTTTATACAAACAATGGGCTTCCGGGCACTCCTATGATTGAGAGAAGGATCTAATATTGTCTTACTTCAACATTTTCCATATTAGTATTCTCCTATTTTGCGGATTCCTAAGAATACAGTTATTTAACAATGCGCGTTTGAAAAAAGTCAAAGCATCAAAAGCTAAATCAATGTTAAATGTTTGCACGCTGTAATAACTATCCAACATATTTCACGTTAAGGGAATGTATATCAGTGCGTCTAGCGAGTGAACAAGGTATAGTAATGATATAGGCCGAAAACAAAATATTGGCATTATAGATATATACATAATGATTCAAGAAGGAATATTAGTACCAAAATCACAAAGTTCACGCAAGATATGACGCGGGTATTGAGCTAGTATATTATACACCAATTAAATATTCAAAGAATATTTTAATGCTTAAATATACTAAAGTGGTCATTGGATGATAATCAATCCATGGAAATTTTTAAGGGACAAATATTTCCTACCCTGACTTACATATCGGTTCGAACAAGATCAGAAATTTGTAAAACCGGTCGGTCTATTGAACAGGAAAGCATTGTCAGTAGCGTCTACGTTAGACCTTGACGGCACGGCGAAACATAAAAATGCGCACGCGCGCGCGCGGCGGTTGTAGCTCACTCATCCGCGTGCCTGTGGGCCCCCCATGTACGCGTCAAGGTCACTCAGATGCAATAAGAACTTGGCACGCGCCTGCTACCTCACTGCCTTCGCTGCTGCACGGAGAAACAAGCAGCGTAGGACAGCGAGCCAACTGCACTCGCACGTTTGAATGCATCGGCGTCAGAAGAGGATGCATCGTTGGCAGAGTTCAGAATCAAAACGAGGTTTTACTAACTTATAGTACAGTCAATTTGTACAATAAAATTGCAAAAAATGCGTCGTTTATTTCTTTAGCGTATTTTCAAAACCAGTATGAGAAGTGATTGAAAGACCTAGGAGAGTTGCGTAATGTCTCGACCACATAAATATTTTCGCTCTTTCCTCAGTTTCAGCTTATACTCCCAAGGCATGAGATCTACGAAAAATGTTATACGTATCTTGTATAAGAAGTTTAAATTTGAGACACATGAAGGAAAGAAGACAGGAAAGAGAAAAAAGGAATAAAAATTGAAACCCTCACAAGAACTTGTGGCATCCGATCTACTCATAAAATTCAATAGTTTATTAACATTAACCATTTCCGAGAATTGTTGGTAAATCTGCAGCCAGACCAATTTGTCTCCGTATTCCCGGGCATTTTCTGCAATCAGTTAGTAGGTGACGCAATGTCAGAAAAAAACTACACTCTTCACAAACGGGTTCATCATCAAGTAGTAAGAGATACCTATCAGTAACAGGACAATGTCCTATGCGCAGGCGGGTCAGCAAGACCTCGTCGCGCCGGGCTGGCCTACAAGAACAGCTCCATGACTTAACAGAGGATTTGATAAGTCGGAGCTTAATCCTGTCAACAGCTAACCACAAATTGTTCCATTCACTCAGAATCTTCATCTTGATGGGATTTAAGAGATCTCGTTTTGGAATCGTGGAGAAATCCACGCGATTCTTGAGACATGCCGTCTTTGCGGAAACGTCTGCCTCCTCATTTCCTCTGATTCCCACGTTTCCGGGAATCCAGCAAAACATTATGTTCTTTCCATCATTTTGGAACGAGAAAAGCACATCCTGGATGTTCTAGATCAGCTTATCAGCTGGATACATATTCTGGATTACTTAAAGGGCACTTAGCGAATAAGAACAAATCAGAAAATGTGTTCCGCCGGAGCACTTTGTTGATCGCAATGCTCTCAATATGGCGTGACACTCAGCGGTGTAAACGCTGCACAGGTCGCCAGACTCTGCACATTCACCAGTTAATCGATTCATAAATCTAATCGACTCCTTCAACCTTATTACTACGATAAACGACCCCACTCGCCTCTCCAGTTCATCTCAAACATTGCTAGATCAAATTATCGTCAACAATGGAATCTCGTATCTCTCAGAAGTGTTTATCGCCGGATGCAGTGATCACCTTGCTCAAGTATTGACTATTAATAATAAACTAAAACCACTTAAAATCCTTTACAAGTTTTCAAGTGGGTTTAATGACACAAATCAATCCATATTTATAAATTATTTGCGTGAAGAAACATGGAAAGATGTTTACAATTACCATAACACCGACGACAAATTCAATGTATTTATCTCAATATTCCTAAAACATTACAACTCTCGCTTTCCCATAAAACGCAAGTTAATTAACACAAAGAAATTCAATAGATGGAACACCCAAGGGATAAGAATTTCTTCAAAAAACAAACGCCGTTCATATTATCTTTCAAAACTCTATAACCAACCACCCGAACTACATGATTATTTTCGCAAATATAAGACTATTCTTCGAAAAGTAGTCAATGCGGCTAAAGTTATAGAAAACGACAGGCAGGTACTAAAATCGAACAACCGGATGACAGCCATGTGGAATGTTGTTAACAATTACACGTGAACTTCTGAAAAATGTGAAGAAAATATTTCTCTACTAAACGAAGGCAAAATCGTATCAAATCCTCAGGACATCGGAAATTTGTTTAATTCTCACTTCTCAGAAGTAGGTAAAGTAACGAACTCAATATATCCAAATCAATGTCCTCCAATTATATCCACCCACGAACCCNCCAATTCTATGTTCACTTCCGAAACTAACGCCAGTGAAGTCATGGGAATCATCAGCTCCTTAAAAAACAAATTTTCACGAGGCATAGATGATATACCTGAGTTTATTGTTAAATCTTCGTCCCACGCTATATTAAATCCACTCGTAAATATTTTTAATAGTTCTTTATCGGAAGGGGTGTTTCCCAATATATTTATGAGAGCTAAAGTGAAACCTTTACAGAAGAAAGGAAACAAACTTAATATTGGAAATTACCGACCCATACTTCTTTTAGACCCACTTTCTCAAAAATCCTAGAAAAATTGTTCTCTAAGCGTCTTCTAGATTTTTTATCAAAAACAACATTCTCTTTGACAATCAACACGGTTTTAGGAAATTCTTTTCCACTACAAGCGCCATATTTTCTTTCTAAAACGATGTTAACACATCTCTTGACCATGGAGAAAATCCTCAGGGTGTTTTTCTTGACTTATCCAAAGCATTCGATGTCATCGATCACGGAATTCTCCTTTTCAAATTGCATTCTTTAGGCATTCGTGGACTTCCTCATCAATGGCTAACTTCTTATTTAAAACATAGATGACAGGAAGAAATATCGAATACTAAAAATAAAATACTTTAGCGTTGTCTTTCAAAAACAAAGCCACTTACTTGCGGAGTACCCCAAGGTTCAATTCTCGGTCCTATACACTTTTTATTGTATGTAACTTTTTATCTTATCCAGGAATTTTTGCTGAAATTTTTGAATCTGCCTCTGCCTTAGGGTCCTTGATCGGTATTGATGGGATGGCCCCTTGCTTGCTTCCTGAGAATAAATTAGTTTTTTGTCCTCCTCGTGGTCATACGCAGCTTGTACTGTTTTTTGA
>NNCF01125986.1:1221447-1253312 GCA_002313205.1 Laupala kohalensis | reverse complement strand
TATATATATATATATATTGACAATAAATTTATCATCGTCTATTTCTTCGTAAACGTAATTTTCTTTTATTCAAACTCAACTCCGTCAAAGGCTGAGCTCCAACATTGAACCGGAAATAAACTCCAACACTAGCAGAAGAAACGTATAGTCCACTCCACTTTTATTAAACGTCTTTTATGAAACAAAGCTAATATTTGGAAAACAAAATGAATTAGTACCGTAATCAGTCCTCAATAAATGTGCTTTGAACTTTACCACTTACCTCATACTTGAAATCCATCTTCATTTGTGCTTGCTAACGCGTCTAGACTGTTGTGAACAAGGAATACATGGACATTAGAATGCGAACAGCATTCGAATTGGTTAAAGCCGAATACATTTAAAACACAAAATATCTTTCACAATAATGAACGATGTAAGCTCATTTTTCCTTCCACATTTTAGATAGAGAGGAAACGTGTCCTTAACCTTATGATTATTTTTTGGCATCTAATTTAATAATATCTGCCTTTAATATTATCGGTTCAAATATGTCAAAATGTTTCTTCTTTAAATATTATATAAAACGTGGAAATTAAATGTGAAATTCCGGTAGAACGGTTTGCGGTACGCTAATACAAGTATTTCCTCACATGTACGACAACATCAAGATACAATTCAATCATTTATTGAAAATTGTTATTTAAATAAATAAACTACGCACAGAGTAAATAGTGTGTTAGGAAACTGAGACTTATGTTATTAGAAACTATATATACAAGGAAATGAGAATTGACAACAAACACAAAATTATTTCTATGTTTTTCTCAAAATATGAAACCGAAAATCACAAAATATCTGAAAATTAATCAAAAACGTACTAACATTACCAAAACTCACTAGAAAATCAAAACAACTAACGTCAACAAACAAGTTAGCGTACAAACAGTACATGCGTTAAGTTGGCCTACTCGCCGCGAACACATAAAAAGTGTAAGAATTATTCTTAATTTCTGATGAACATAAAATAAAATTCTCTGCAATCGTAAAAGCAACCCATCACGAGAGTATCCATTTAGAGCTTTGGGAGTGCTGCGTTATGTATCAGATTGTCGGGTAAAGCAAGCACATGCGAGAGATTCGTAGCATGAGGAGTTGCAGCTGTAGGTACAGAAATGGTTCGCCATTCTCGGCATAAAAACTNCGTAGCATGAGGAATGTCCGCCGGAGGTAAAGAGATGGTTCGCCATTCTCGGCATAAAAACTCGGAATGGGACTAGTACGGTAGGTTCCCGTGACAAGTTGGGATCCAGCATGATGGACACTATCCAACTTCTATAAATAGCTTGCGCGAGCAGAGCTATATACAACACAGCCATAATCGAGCCGAGGTCTTATGAATGCTCGATAAAACTGGAGCAAGGAGGAGCGACGAGCGCCCCATTGCTTGCTGCTCAGGCACTTCAATAAATTCAGAGACTTGAATGTTCTCGCTCTTAGGTCAGTAAGATGTTCAATCCAATTCAGTCTCTGATCAAAGATTAGAGCTAGAAATTTTACAGCAACACAGAATTTTAGAACATTGTTCCCCAGGGCGCGGTGAGGTTACGTCAGAACGCTACATCTCCTACTGAAAAGAACACAGCGTGTTTTCTCAGCAGAGAAACGAAAGCCAGTCGTCTTCGACCAGTGGTATAATCTATTGAGGAGTTGGATTTGTCGCTCCGCACTTGTGACATTCTGTGATGAACAAAAGATAGCAAAGTCATCGACAAGAAAGAGAGTGTAAAACAGGGTTCTTTACAACAGATGTTAGAGTGTCATCGACAAATCTTTACAGCGCATTTTATGCTGTTTATGACAACTGCAAATAAGGTAATACTCAGGACTGAGCCCTGAGAGACACCGTTCCCTTGAAGAAGGAGATCAGAGGTGTCTCTTCCAATTACTTAGCCGAAGGAACGCTGATCCAAAAAGGACATTAGCATCAGAGGAAGACGTCCTCTAAATACCCAGGCGTAGAGTTGTTTTTAAAATACCATAACGCCAAGTAGTATCATAAGCCTTCTCGATGTCAAAGAATATACCGAAGACGTTTTGTCTTCGGACAAAAGCATCTTGATTTGCTGTTTCCAGGAGAAGTAAGTTGTCCATGGTGGAATGGAACTTCCTGAAACCACACTGACATCGACTCAGCAAGTCATGCCGTTCAAGAAACCAGACGAGACGTCGGTTGATAATTCTCTCCAGAGTTTTACCGATGCAACTCGTCAAGGCAATGCTTCGATAACTACTGATGGCCGTTTTGTCATTACGTAAAGGGGTAAGCGTTGCTTCCTTCCAGGAATTAGGGAATACTCTCTCGGATCATGAAAGATTAAAGATATCCAGAAGGTATTCTTTTGACTCGAGATTAAGTTGTCTGAGTATTTCATAAAGAATTGAATCAGGGCCAGGTGCAGTAACGTGGTCTGTCGCTAGAGTTGACTCAAGTTCCCACATAGAAAAGGAAGAGTTGTAGGGTTCCCAGTTGGTGGAACGAAAGTCAAAAGATGTGCTTTCTGCTATTTTCCTTTTTGTCACGAAATCAGGATCGCAGTTTGCTGATGTTAGGTCAGCAAAATATTCAGCCATTGCTGTTGCCATTTCTCTGCTGTTGGTCAGAACCCGACCCCGATAATCGTTTTTTTTTGTGTGTGTGGGGCTTTAGGGCTCGTCAACAACAAAGGTCATTAGAGCCCTGAAAACTTGTACAGGTAGGGAAAATGCAGTTACGCACTAGGGAGAGCCAACATGACTCTCCCCGCGTGTGGGACTCGCCGAATGACTCAGCCATACCCACTAAAAACCCTCCTGAAATACAACTCAAAACTCAAATCCCACCATATCTCACGACTTTACAAAATAACATTTAAAAAGAAGAAGAGGAAGAAGAAGAGGAAAGAGGAAAATGAACGATACCCTAGCCCTCGCAACCTAGTAGCGTCGGGATCGAAAAGAACAAGAGGTGACCAAGGAAGGTCAGAAAAGAGAAAGGAAGGAGCATGGCACAAGTAAATGGAAGTAATGCCAGACTCAGCTCGGGGCCCCGTGTTTGCCAAACACGTACTTACTCGATGTAAGTCCCCTGGGGGGCCCGATAATCGAGTCCAGATATTGGGACTCGAGAATACCTTCCAGATATCTTTCGGATTGTCTCCCATACTTCAGTGGATGATGTTGTTCTCTTAATGGTGCTTAGAAACTCTTTCCAGGAGGTGTATCTGGATTCTTTGATAGTTCTGCGCGCTTTTGCTCTAGCAATCCGATGTGCGGCGATGTTTTCCGGAGATGGACTAGCCTTAAATTTCCGCAATGCTCTTCGCCTTGCTCGAATGGTGGACCGACATGCGTCGTTCCACCAGGGGACATGAGGTCTTCGCGGAAACAGATATTTTCGGAATGGATTCTTTAGTGGCGTGATGAATCACCTGGGGCAGATGGTCGACCCTCTCTTGGACACTACCCGTTTCTCTGAAGACAGACAGGGAACGGTACTGTGTACAAGTAGCCTTACTGAGAATCCATGGGATGGGATGGTGCCTTGCATGCTTCCGGAGAGTTTGTACCGCTTTTTTTACAATAAATTTATTATTATTACAAATAGAAAATCATCCGGAGTTCGACTCATATAAAAATATTGACGAAAAACACTGGGAGCCTTGCTGGGAAGAAATTTCAAATAGCGCCCAGAAGAATCTGAAGAGTCCGAAGAATCTGACGAGCTCTGTGCGGCATGCGATATTAGCAGAATCGCTAGAGTTGCATAAGAATTTTTGCACTTAAAGCAGAGGAGAATTATTTTCGGGTTGCTGACGCCAGCATAAAACGCGTCCCCATTTGTCAATATCTGAGGAATCTATCAAAATGATCCCGGAATAAAGCGACAAATGAAAAGACACGAGTTTGTGATATTGACACGGAGTTAAATACAGAGTGACATGATTTTAAAAATATTTTTGAAGTACTTCTTTAAAACGTCCTTTCATTTTCTTTTTAGAAAATTCTAGTCTATATATTTTTATTATTTGTACGCTGTTACTTGGTTTCTGTAATAATTTTCTCTAAGGGATTTAATTCTTCGTATATCACCTTCTTTTTTAGAAATCCAGGTTTGGAATATTTTCAGTCAACCGCTTTTACTAAAGTGTAGTTAGACAATAAAAACAGTAACGTCCAATATTTTTAGAAAGGACACCGCAGATTTAAAAATTGTAATTTCTAATATTGCGTGTCAGAATCATGAATTGAAAAACCTTTCACTGTGGTATGCTAAAATCATATTTTGAGTACTTATTATTAGTTACATTTTCAAGACATTATTTGAATCACGGCGCGATATCTTGGTATGACTCAAAGCAGTCATTCTGAACAACTCTTTCTGATCAAAGAGAAAAAAGAAAAAAAAAGAAATGGAAGATCATTCTCACGAGTTCTCGAACTTAAAATCTTTGTCTATGATCTTTTCCTAAGCTTCTGAAAACCAAATAAGGTAGTCCTTAGCTTATAAATAAATTTATTGTCAAAATTGCCGTTATAAACTGCATATGACCATGTGGAGTACAATACACTAATTTACTCTCTGAAAACAAGCAAGGGACCATCCCATCAATTCCGATCAAGGGCAATTCCTAAGGCAGAGGCGGTTTTAACATTTCATCACACTCCGAAGATATTTGTTTGAATGGGATAAGAATAAAAGTGCTACATGTCGTAATATCAACAGAATACCAACGAACTTGTATTTAATAAAATAAAAACGTTATCTCACAAGTGCTTATTATTATAAACTATAGAATATTCGGAAAACATTGTTTATGAATCGTAACTATAAAAATAACTCTAAATTCGAGATTAATTAAATCAATAGATGCAATTTTGATTTATAATTCGTAAATAATAATCTTATTTGCAGAATTTTTTTTACTTGATATGGTAAAAGTTCTGGTGCCGCAAATCGTAGGGGCCCCATATCAGGACACTAAATATTTTTCCCAGAGTAAATAGTGTGGATTAGATTTAAAAAAGAATAACAAATTTAGAAATAACAATTGCAAGGACAGTTTGATTCTCTCTATGCGCTCTTCTCTTGTTCGAAGTAGAATGTTTTATAACCGTCGTATGCAAAGAGGATCACCTCGTTGAATAACGCTATAATAATTGGGTAATAACACAGGAAAAACGTTCATTTCCTACGAGGTCAACAACATCTCCACAAAACGATGATAAATTATGTCATTTACAAAATACATCTCGCACTACACCTTCTCTACATTAGCTTCACAACAGTTGTCCAATGCTTTTTGTATGATAATATTTTTTTTATGGGGCTTTAGGGCTCGTCAACATCGAGGTCATTAGAGCCCATATGATAATATTAATTTTTGTTCGTTACCATGTTTTACAGCCGAAACCTTCAATTATGCCTTGGTTTCATCTCTAAGGTTCCCGGCGGGTAACGTTGCTAACCTACACTACCAACGACACTAAGACTAAAGGGGCACGTACACGGGGCTAGTGAACGCCGCTTATGAACACCTCTTCGTATCTCTACACACTGGAGTATATCGAGGTGAAACCTGGCCAAAAGTATTTTTGGTGAATTATGACGAAAAATCATTTTGAAATATAGAAACAAAAGATGTCTATTATTCATGTTAAGAAAATTTGTATATAGCTTCTTTTTAATTGTTTATATAGATTTGGTACGTAACGTCTCGAATCAAAAATACATTTAACTTAAAAAGACATTTGTTTATATGTGCATAAACGATAATTCTCTGTAACCCATCAAATTCACGGGATAATTTTTTTTGGCCAGGTTCAACCTCTATGCACTTCACTGTGCGATGTCGCGAAGCGCCGTTGAAAAGCGGTGTTCACTAGCCCCGTGTACTCCCCCCTTAGCGAATGAAGACGACGCTAATTAATATGCGCTGGCTTCTCTATGAATGGTGCGAACACCCGGGATGCGAACCCTGTGCTACAATCTTTAGAGAAAATCTGCCCTCGGACCAACTTCTGAGGTAAATTACATCATAGTAGTCCTCGTGTGCCTGTGAGATTACAGCAGCCCTCTTTCACTCAACTAGGGAGAGGTTATTGTTAATTATTTTTCGATTAATTAGAAAATTGATTAATTGCATTGTATGGTTATTATCCATCGGTTGATCGTGGTAAATTTATCGGTCAGCCCGAAAGTCGATTACTGTGGTAGTATTTTTGTTATTAAAACCGTTCATTTGTGGCTAGTATTTGTGGTATTAACATAAAACATTATGTTTGCATTTATGATCATTTATTAAAAAGTTGGGGAAATAAATACTCGAGAAGTATTTTATTGTAAAAATTGTACAACGTGACATTTGTGGGATTTCTGTACTTAGAATCGTTTCACATTACTTCACATGTGGTTATAATTCTGAAAACAGTTATTTATTATTTAGTAATCATTTGGAAAACGATACAAATATTTCGATTAACTGCAAGAAATAATGGATTAATAATATGAATCGTGGTTATACCTTCCATCCTTCCCCTCGCCTCAAGTCACACGAATTAATTTACTTTCTTAATTATATTACATTAGTAGGGGAGAAATTTTGAAAAACTATCTTGGGGGTCTGTTTCCGTTCATCCATCCACTTAAGTGCACCCCTTAGAAAGTCATTAAAAAAATGCCTTAATACAGTAAATAAACTTAAATTTGATATCTTATCAAACATAAACCTGTTTGTCTCTTTTCCTTCATTAGCTACCGATAAACTTTTATACCTCAATTTTTGAAAAATCTTGATGGTATGTTGAAATGTTTATAAAATATCTTAATTCGAAGTCTTTTGCCTGACGGATACAATTTATCCGAAACGTTGGTGAGTTATATAGTGGTGTTTTAATCCTCACCTATTCCTCAAGATTGTACTACTTTTGTAGTTATAGTTCGGAGTACGGTTCCTTAACACAAGGGAAACGGCAGATTTCATGCCAGCGAGCCGGGGAATTAATTTTTCGAGTGAACAACAATGTCAAGTGTGAATCGGAAGAAGGCAAGTCGTTCGTAAAGGTTACCTAAGAGTAGGAGGTCGTAACAACAGCTGCTAGAAATAAGAAGATTATTACGAAAGCAAATCTCCAGCAAAGCACTCAGTCTTCATATGCGCAAACAGATGCCATTTGCGGTGGCGACGGCATAAATATTTTTCTGCAGAATCTTTTCCCACAGGAAGAACATTAACTATTTATCATATATATATATATATGTGTGTGTGTGTGTGGAATATTAAGAAAAAATACGAAGAACAATCACGTCATTTACAGCGGGAGTAATTTTAACAATTTTTATTCCATCACTCAAAAATCATTTTCAAATACATAATAACTAGAATTTTATTTTAATAGAGAAAATTTCGTGGGTCTTCAGAATTAGATAGGAAAACATTCTTGCCACGGTATCATGGTATTTGCAAGAGGATTTCAGTCATTTCGAAATTCGTACCAAAATGGATCTTATCAAGATATTCGAACGCAAGGACGATATCTGTCAATATATCAATCAATATATCTTTTCAATATAACTTTTCCAAGCTAATTTACTGGAACAGTTTTTCCTGTCCAGATAAGGTTTTTAACAACTTCAAAAATAAGTAAACTTTTTTCGATAGAACCCCGAGAAATTTCGTATCATTTGCGACAATAAAATTCCCTATTTCCGTTTCATTCCAGACACTAAAAACGACGCGTAGTTTTTGTGTAGTTTTCAATATACCTTCTATTTTATCTCTCTAAAATACCCTTTTAACAATACATTTCGTATTTTACGTTGGAAATAAGAGTGAAAGAAGACAGGGTTTAAACTCATATTTTACTAGCAATCCTTTCACAACTCTTCGCGAAACGCAAAGAAAAAATTTCGAAGTGGCAAGTTAATCAGAGAAAAAAATAGGTGAGATAAGGTCCGTCTTTTCCAAAAAAGATCTAGAATTATTTTCAAATGGAAGTACAACGGGGGAAAACTCTTAATTATTAACGAATTCTTAATCAGAAATGAGTCTGCATACGAGAATGAGAATATAATCGACTTGCTTCAATGAGTAATAGCAAAAATGGATAGAAAATTAATATAACAAAATCGCTTCAAAATCTTTTGTGTTTAAAGATCTCATAAAATTCACAAATAATCTTTTTATATTATAACTTCAAGCCAACGAATGATTTCGATTCTCCTTTTTTTTCTTCTTCTTCAAGGATTTCGATTCCAGCAAATAAAATTTCGTATTTAAAAATCAAGGTAAAATATTTGTACATTCGAAAAAACATTAACTTACTAACTTAAACTTCTTTCGGATTATAAAACGGTGTCGTTATTTTATTAAAACTTAACATTTTGTTGGCTTGTTGTACCAACGAAACGTTGAGTTTCCATAAAATGACGGCTTTATAACTAGAAAAAAGCTTTAAATATTAACGGTGATAGCCTCGAAACCTGCATCAATACATATAAACTCATAGTGAAAAAATCCCTAATTTTTCTCAACCACTTCTTGTAAATTGTCGAATGCTTCGTGGGATTCAATTGAACGAGGGAATAGTTTCAGCTCCAGCTGACGTCTAAGTAAACCTGCTTCAGAAGACGAGTACGAGGTCGACGTGGGCGGATGGCAA
Source organism: Laupala kohalensis (assembly GCA_002313205.1). Lineage (NCBI taxonomy): Eukaryota > Metazoa > Arthropoda > Insecta > Orthoptera > Trigonidiidae > Laupala > Laupala kohalensis. The sequence goes on along the minus strand of NNCF01125986.1, from coordinate 1,244,633 downwards.
CGACGAGTGCAAATGTCCTGACAAGGTCACTCTCGCCTTATCGCTGCGTTCCAGTGACCCAGTGTCGAGTGAAGTAAATAGCTAAACAGGCAGCATCTAGCTACAACTAAGGCACGACGCCATTTTTGTCACTCTGACAGATTGACGTGTAAAGTTACGGTCACGGTTCGTAATATTTGTTTATAATTCCTAGTATATAATTTCAAGATCTAGAGAGATTCAATGAAACAAGTGTTCGTGCAGAATGGTGCAGAAGTTAAGTATTAAAACATATAATTACTTCAAAACATAGCTAATTACACTAAAGTTGTATTCTTTAAATGCAATTATACAAAATGGAAATACATATTGACTATGAATAAAACACATTCTATTATTTGATCATTTGTTTTTATACTATTATTAAAATGAAGAACGCAAATGCATTTATTCTTGCAGTGTACATAGAAAGCGACGATGTCAAACGAACATAAGAAAATAATTACATCCTTTTTCCAGAGTTGGAATTGGTTTCCTACCAATGGGATATAATACAATATGATGAAAATCTAAGATGTCTTTCTGCAATCATAAATTATTATTTTTAAATTATTTAAAATTAAAATAGCAATGAGCAATGCATCTCAATGGCACAAAAAATGCCCATCTTCGTAGAGCTTTTCTTACTGCAGAGGTATCTCAAACCCCAGTGAGCAGAGATCGGTGTATTTTTCTGGACCGAAAATCCACACACTACATTAAAAGAAAAAAAGAAAATAAAGCAAAAATGAGAAAAAATATAAATCACAACATGTAGTATGATTATACTGTAAGTTAAAGATCCCTTAAGCATCGTTGGATGGTCTCATTAAAATTAATTCTCGGTTAAAAACACAAATAGAGTCCCGTCTTACACTGCCATCTAGCAGTGGAAGACAGAACGTTGCAGTTGCAACAACGTTCCATCCATACGGTGTACAAGCAGGAAAAGATGGCCACAATTATCGAGAGCCAAGATCTATACGCTAAATATTGTAATTCTAGGTGTATACATGAAACAAAATAAATGAATATCATTTGTTGGGTCTAATGTTTCACATTATTTTACTATACATATAATTTTCCTTGAAAAGAAAGAATACCTTTTCATAATACGTCTGCGAAAATGGCGGAAAGGGTTTTCTGATAAAATAGAGGAATTAATATGGTCAGCATAAGCAATGCTGCAATAAATATTTTATATTCATATTGCAGCAAATTCTTCACTGAAATTCAAGCATGGTCTTCATTGAAGGATGATGAAATATACCAATATACAATAAAACTAACAATCCACTCGAAACAATTAATCATTCTTTAATACAGATGAAGAAAACAATACAAATGTTGGGGGTCAAAACTGGTCCGCTAAGGGATTTGTAAACATTGGAACATATAAACAAGAATTGGAGCATAGAAATAACGACATACATAGTTTTGGTACATCACTGCCAATTTTCGATGAATCTTAGGCAACATGTTCCAGACACAATATGAAAGACTTGCCTCTCAGGACCCATCTGTTCACAAATTCGAAATGCGCCGATATCATCGAGGGCGGAATGCTCCAACTCTCTTATTCGTTAAGTATGTAATTGTTGAATCTTCGATAGAATTAGAAAACTACTTTTAAAAACGCAAAATCTAACAATCACTATTACTAACATCTCAGTTTGTCGTTAACCATAAACCTGGTTAGAACAAGATTTACAAAAAAAATTCAAAGAATTTGTAATTAAAAACCCCGCGATCATTTTGTGCAGTGCTTAGAGTATTGATGTCCACGTAATGTTTAAATCCCGACAGCCGGGGAAGAGCAAGAACGTAGGGAAATTAAAATTGACCATTTTCTTTTTTTTGAGGGGGGGGGGAGGACTTTAGGGCTCGCGAACATCTGAGTCATTAGAGCCCTCACATATCTAAACATATTTTTTGCAGGTAGGGAAAATGAAGTTATACACCACAGGGAGAGCCAACGCGACTCTTCCCCTTGTGTGGGTCTCGCCGAAAAACACAAGCATACACACTGAAAAATCCCCCCTGAACACACCAAATATCCAAACACAAAGATGATAGGAAAGGACATATAACAGTTGCCTAATTAATGATAATAAAAAATAGATCAATTCTGAAAACTATCATTTTCAAACAAAGAAAAAGGAAGAATGAAAGGAAAGAAGAATGCAAATTTAAACCCTCCCGAGAACTTCAGGGAGGAAACCCGATCTACTTATGAAATTGACGAATTTTTTAACATGATCCGAGAATTGTTGGTAAATCTGCAGCCAGACAAATGTTTTTCCGTATTCCGGTGTATTTTCTGCAATCAGAAGGTGACACACTGTCAAATAAGAACCACATTCCTCACATATGGGTTGATCACCAACTTGCAAATTGACCCAGAGAATGGTTCGTAACCAGTTTGTTACGAACCATGTTTGGCCAACGGATATGTTCCAACACTTCGCAGAGGTAGCGCGGAGGGAGTGGGGTATCACGAGCTATCAGATCGAGATAAGCAGGTCGCCGATGATAACACCCGTGCCGATGACAATGGCGTCCAGCTATCGAGAGGCCAGAGAACCTCGGCCGCGGATTTGACTAGCTTCACCTCCTTTCGCGCAGATTCACAGGTTAGTTCAACGTTATAACTGTTTGTTTCTTTTTTACTTTTAGAATGGGATCTTGACTTTTGCTCATTGAAATATTCGTCAGGTTGCCAACCTTTCGACGTTTCACTTTCCTCAAGGGTTAAAATTACAGACTTCAAGGATTTACCACGTAACTCGCATACAAGAAGAAGAAAATCATAAAATGGCAAAACAACAGAAACAAAAATAAACATTCTAATCAACGAATAAATACAATACCCGTAAGATTTTATAAAACTCGAAATATAATGTTATATCATTAAACTGTTTAGGTTTAGATCGTTCAATAGATTGGGATAATGTTTGAATATTAGATTGGGAACGCCGTTATTATTATCAAAGGAATGTTGCACTCTAAGTTGACTAAAAACACATCAAATTGACAAACTATCATAGACAGGTTATCCAAAATGTATAATTGTTTAATTTTTATTTTCTTTGTTTGATCGTTTCTTTTTCATATTATTCATTTTTCTCTGGATTTACTTCATAAATGTGTATGTACTTAACATGTTTTTCTTTTTGTTACCGAGATACAATTAACATATTTGTTTATATTACATTCATCCGATGACGGCAGTAATGAAATGATGAAACCACGCGATATTCGATAAAAATTGTCTACACAAAAACGTCGAAATACATGTTTCAATTAAATTATGATTGTAGACGTGTACTATATCAATATTTCAAAAATATTCTTTGATCTTTATACGAAGTTGCGGAAAATACTGTTCTGACGGAATTGGCAGCCGCAACCCTTGACGAAGGAAGAGACGGTAATATGAAGGTTTAAGTCATTCCTAAGCACGTGAATCGGCAGCATACTGATACTACGCTAAAGACGATATATGAAAGAAATTGATCCATCCGTTTAATCAGAATTACTGCACACGAACTACAACATTCTATAAAAACCACACTTTTTGTATCACGGACGCCCAAAACGGATTTTCCCGTTAAAAACACTTGATCGAATTTTTTTCGTAATTACAATACTTTACACTACGTATGTTGGAAAGTAAACTAGTGGCGCAAAACCATTGCACTTTGTACTTTCTCAAATACATTTCTCCGTCTGTAGCACAGAGTGAGAAAAAATTATATAGTGAAAAGGATCATTTCAGGTGTGTGGTCCCCTATTTTGGTCGTCTTCCAGTGCTCTATTCATTCCTAAAGTCGCAAGATGAACTTATTACTGTCTTTTATTTGAAATTTGAAAGAAAAAAAATATTCAGAATATTATTTCGAAACACATAGCGACATATCAGTCTTATAAATATTTAAAAGTGTTATGTAAATGTAATTTCGTTGTAGTCAGAAATCGTTGTACTTTCGTTTCTGCAGTGCGTTTGCTGTCCTCCTATGTATTTTATCATTATCATATCTTTCATTTCAGTTTACGAAAAGTGTATTCTACGTCTGCTTGGTCCATTTACACTGCTGAATATTATTCAAGCTTCTTGAATCAGTAAACTAATGCGTAAATGAAGCAGACAAATTATTTTACTGCGTCCATACCAAACTTTCAAGCGAAATACCGCTAATGCGGATGTAATTCATACTAATTGTACTTTACGTACAGAAAATTTGAGTAAAATCGTTGGGACCGTTTTTGAGAAACATTCAGAAGAGTACTTTGCCCTTCATGTGAAGTTCCCTTTGTTTTAAAGTAAAAATAAAAATTAGAGCACTTGCATCGACAAAAAGGAAATTCTACCGTAAATACGAAATGCGGATTCATCCGTTTACTCAGTATCGCAGCGCACAGACGGACGTTATGACAAAAACCACTTTTTCAGAATCAGGAATCGCAAAAACCGGATATTTCCGTGGAAATTTCGCTTCCGAATTTTTTCACGATTACAATACTTTCTATATACTACGTATATGAGAAAATAAGGCATACGCAGTTAATTAGAACATGATGACCATTCTTGAGATGTGACTTTAATGTATTTTTTTCTTTTTTATTCTTGGGGTTTTAGGGCTCGCCAACGACAAGGTCATTAGAGTCCTTATTAATTCAAAATAATATATAATATCAAGAGACTAGGAGCTTCTACTGTATTTGAACATAACACGATTGACTAGAATATCCTGAATTGTGCTAGCGTAGACAAGTTTGTCCTAAATCACTCAGGATAAACTAGTTTGTCCTAGCACAAACTAATGTACTAGTGTTGTATTAGGTAATTTATATTTATTGACAATTTAAAGACTTATTCTTGTCTTTTTTGGATGAATCGTACGTTTATCAACAGATGTAATAAAAAACTATTCCGCATATTTTGTAATAGACGATAATTTGTCACGCAATATTACATTGTATTCAACAACGGGCAGATGATACTGAAATAGAGTGATAAAGCATTCATAATAATGTACTAATTTATAGTCCAGATAAAACATTATAGACAAACTACAACCCAATGTTGGTTTTCAATATAAATGACACTCAGTCATCTCAACTTAAAAAGAAAACGCCGAAAATTCATAAAGTCGAAACAAAGAAACGTGGAACAAATAACTCTGATAAAGTCATGAAATCCAGAGCTAATGAAATATAGAAGACCCATTTATAAGCAGAACAAATCAACTACATTATTTGCAATCGACGTAGACAGAGTATTCGTAAGTGTGGACTCCATACTTACTTATTGGAAGACGTACTCGTACAAGGGAAATTCTACTATTTACGTCCGTTATGCAATCGAGATAAATAATAAACCAAATTCTAACTTAAGACCTTTTTTGGTCGATCACAAAATATATTTATTGTATAAAAATTCAAAATTCCATTAATATTAATTAAATTATAACATACGACCTCACCATGTATTTACAGTATTTTTCGAAACACTATTTAACAGTTACAGATGATCACACCATGTATTTACAGTATTTTTCAATACACTATGTATCAAGTCGAAATTGGAGTATTCCTTAGGTGTAATCCAATAGCAACAACTAATATTGACATATATTAATGCATGATGATTAATATGAGGTTCAATTGTTGTGTAGCTATAATAATATGTTGTTTCTATTTGTTTACCCCTGAGGAAAACGCCAATCGAGTCGGAACGTAGTGTATCAAAAATATATATTGCGCTGGTCCAAAATAAGATCGAAAATTATAATTTATGTAGTCTGATAAGCCCCAAAATCCGTCATAAACTCACGAACTGTAAAATATCTGTTGTATATTTCGTCCGAGAAAATGAATTTTCAATATCAATATGCGTACGATATACGACATCGCAAAGCTTGGAACATAAACGATAAATGTTGTTGGAAATGATAAATTCTCAGAACGTCAAATCTGAAAAGAATGAATTGGGCGTATTAGTGTGTTTGTCCGATTATCACATTGCGTAAAATAATCAGAAACGTATCTTCATCATTCCAAAAATACTTCTTAACACAATGTTAACTGATTATATTTTATCTAATCTGCAAGTAATAAGAATGAATGCATTCTCTTACATTTCCCACAATGAGACATTGGTGCTTGGGAACAATTTTTCTTTCATCTTAGAACAATCTCATTCATCTGAAATATCGCATCTTAAAGCTTCGTGAGAAAAAATATGTAAATAAGGACTGATGTTTTACGGAAGCAATAATACAATGATAATGATCAGAGTGTATTAGAGAGAGGCTCTGAATTAACCTTGAACTAATCAATTGTTCTAACAATTACCTCCAATTTTCGGAAAGCCCGATATTTTCTTCTTATTGCCCTGGCTTACACAAGTTTATTTTACGGAACTAATGATCACTCTTGAAATAGTGAATGTAAGGCGACAAAAAATATTCATGGTTCGAATTTTCTAACACAGAAACACGCAGTAAACAAAGAAGGCAATTATTTCCTCTTAATTAATAATCATGGATCTAAGCTCTTACTTATTATTTTGACTTCTAGAAGTATTTTTAGCGCACATTTAGACACTAACAATTTTGATATTTATTCACGTTATTAATAATAACCAAGGTAGTTTAAAATTATATTTGTTCCTTCTTGTACTTGCAACCCCTTTAGCGTGATGTCCCATTAGATAAACATATTTAATTTTTAGTAAATTAAAGGTAATTTTCAAATTTGTTGCCAGCATCTCTTTCAAAAATACTACAACAGATCAACGAAATGTAAAAATGTTCTTAAAAAGTTTACAATTTCATGGAGTTTAAAGTATGGGTGTTTAATAAAGAGGTTACAAAGTTGCCTAGCCGTTACATGCATTAATTGACGTGTTTCTTATATTTTACTTTTCAATTTGGTCTGATTGTTTAATACAAGAATCCTCAGATTAATCATGTTACGTCGAATGAAAATGGGAGACGGGACCGGGATTCGAACCCGGGACCTTGAGCTTTACGCGCTCATGGTTGAATGAGAATGGGAGACGGGCCCGAGAGGCGAACGGGATGGCGCAGTCGGTAGGCGCATGAGCGCGTAAAGCTCAAGGTCCCGGGTTCGAATCCCGGTCCCGTCTCCCATTTTCATTCGACGTAACATGATTAATCTGTTACCTGGCGGTGAGGTTCACCGCAATCTAAGAGATTTCTATGTTTACAAGAATCCTCCTTGAAGATAGTGTGAGTGCTCTTGCTTTTTAACTTTAGTTATTGTAGATTAAAATTGGAGAATATTTTCGAGTTTTGGTCATTTCTATTTTCCATTCACAAATATGTGTAAAATAACACATAGAAACTCCCTATTCGATAATAATTTATAATGAGTTCAGATTGAGAAACAAAATACAACTTAATCATGTGCAGCAAACACTCAAGTCCTAGTAAGAGAAAAAACTAAAAACAAAAATATTTAGACAAGCAGTTAAAATATACACACCTTATTTCTCTGATAAACTTTCTGAATACGCTTGATTCACTGTAAACGCTAAATTTTTTTATCTATTGTATGATACCAGCTGTAAGAAATTATATTTAAGTTTGCGCACTGAAGTTGTTTAATAGAAGAGTTTAGAAAAATAGCGGTACTAGGAACATTTATAAAACCTGTGCGAGATACACAATGAAGCATGTATTGAAAATCTCAATACAAATTTTGTGAAAGAAGATTTATTTATATTAGTGTGAACACATTTTTAGAGATTTTTTATTGAAGGAATCTGTAAGGAAAATATTCAAAATAGTTTTAGTCACATTAGAAAGTTTCATATCACTGACCTAAGTACATAGCTAGAAAGTAGAATGTCCAATCCATCGCCATTCCTCTTACGTATTTGTTGGGCGATGGATATCTCCCCAGCTAATTTCCCAAGGTCTTCGTTCCTTATTTTCTCTGACCAACGTAAGTTGAAAAATCTGCGTAAAGAATGGTTTATAAATGTTTAAATACGGTTGTTGAAGTTATTATTCACTAACCAGGTCTCTGCTCCGAACAAGAGGACTGTCTTGATATTCAAAAAAGGAGAAAATGAAGTCTATTGTGATATGGTCATATACGAGCACTTAGCGACAAGCGGTGAGTGGTCAGAGACCAGCCCTAACAGTCAAGAATCTACTATGTTTCCCGAAGATTACTGATTGGCCACAAGACTGACCTCCGTGCCGATCAGCAACACCAGTTGGTCGCGCCCTCCAGGACGTGGCTACCCGGTCGCCTAAGTGTAGGACTATGTTGGAGCGACGATCAGCGAGAAGAGGAAAGAGAAGAGTACCGCGACGCCAATCTACACGTGATGACAAATGAGGGCGTTTATGTCGGCACTGCGACCAGCGCTGCAACCAACGATAAAAGCGACGAAAACCCTTTGGTACGTTTTCTTCGCATTCCTCAACCTATTGTTGTTGCGGATTCGAGATTTAATTACATCGTTCTGCGATGGATTTTGAGCAATTGATAAAAGTTGCGTCCACCGAAGATTTTTTTTTTTTTTTTTGTGGGACTTTAGGGCTCGTCAACAGCGAGGTCATTAGAGCCCTTAAAACTTGTACAGGTAGGGAAAATGCTATTACGCACTAAGGACAGCCAACATGACTCTCCCCGCGTGTGGGACACGCCGAGTGACTCAACCATACCCACTAAAAACCCTCCTGAATTACAACTCAAATCTCAAATCTCAACATATCTCAAAATATTACATATATCATTTTAAAAAAGGAGAGAAGAAGATAGAGAAAAATGAAAGATATCCTAGGTGACCAAGGAAGGTCATGAAAGACAAAGGAAGGAGCCTAAAACAAGTAAGTGGAAGTAATGCCAGACTCCAGCAAAGAGTTGCGTTGAGGGGCACAAAGGATTAAAACCACAACAGACGATGCGACTATGGAAATTAATTCAACAAGTAAAATTGAGAGGTTATGTTGAACGATCAGTTGAAGGCATGTTGATAGGCTTTGAGCATCCGCGCACGAAGACGTAGGCGAAATGTCGATGACGACTCCTATCGTCGCTCCAAAAACTTTAAGGGAGTCGCGTCGCTCGCTTCTCCTTCTCCGCTTCACTCTTCTCTTTGCTCGTATCGCTGATCGTCGCTCCAACATATTCGTCCCTAATGCGCGCTTACACTAACACCGAGGCATCGCTTAGGGTGTGTTGGTACACTGTTAACAATTACTACTTGGAATTTCATGTCAGTGCTGGAAGTCGTGACTTAATGTTCATGTTGCAAAAATTGAATAGTCAATTAATCAAAGTGTGTCTTAAATTCACATGGAATTTCATGTAATGTTCTCTTTCACGTAATGAAAACTTCATGCACTACTACATGACGTTTCAGTACATCCGTATGAAGTTCCATGTTGACGTAACGGAAGCTTTATGTAAATCTCCGATCTTTCATGTAACCTCTCGGGGATTCTTAAGTATATTAATTGAAGTTTTCAGTAACCCTACATAGATATTCGTTTAACTTCTCTGGGATTTTAATGTTTATTAACTGAATTTTTAATAACCCTATTTAAAAACTCTAGTTGGACGCGCGATGGCTCTTGCCACCGAGGATGAGGATACGGAGCTTGTGGACGCGTGGTTGGGACCTGAGTTCCTGGAGGACGTTTTGCGCGACGCTCTGCAGGATCCCAAGCTGGAGGTGGAGAGAGGGAAGGTGTGGCCAGACGAACACATCGCGGGAGATGGGACTATAGAAGAGGTGAGTAACCAAAAACCCCTCTATCCTCAATCCCTTCGCAGTGGTGTTAGTGATACTTTTCTTATGCGGTTCTCACAAATTCCGGTCAAGTATCTTACGAACACGGACTTCACCAATCTTCACCTTCCCAATCTATTTGTTTACACAGTTTAAGTCTTCTGTTGAATCCCATTTAAATAAACGAAGTCACAGAATAAAATACTTAAATTAGTACGGCCGAATAACAATACCATACCACTTCTTAATATCAGACAAACCTTCACTATTGAATCTGTTATTGAAAATTATCAGATTTTGAGGAGTGCCTGGATTAACAAAAACATTACAACTAGATTGACTAGTATTAATTTGCCAAAGATAAACAAGGGAGTCGGTAAAAAATGTTTTAATTTCATATCATATAAGTTATTTAATAGCCTGCCAAACGATCTGAACTAACTAAATAATTCTAGTAAAATTATCAAACATACTGAAAAATTGGATTTATAATAATTTAAATACTTAAGTCAAGAGTGACAGTATATTGTTGTCTATTGCGTCAAATTTTCACATTTATACAAGGCTTACCTTCTTGTAATTCTCTGTGTTCAATTAGTAAACTGTTCTCTAATTATCTCTATCTAATGACAAATTTTCAGTTTATATAATTTTATAATTATTGTATATCATTCCTATATTTATAATGTCATACTTGCGCACGGATGCTCTAAATTCCCTGTAGGAGCGTATGTTTGTCAATAAATAAAGTAAAAGAAACAGTGCCTTTCATATAGTCGACTGGTCCTAAAGTGTTTTCGCGCACACTCGTGAATTGTTTGACGCTAAGCCGGAAGTACATTTTGTATCTATTCTCCTAATTCCCAAGCTCGAAATATACGATAAATTATACCACCAATCATATATTAATACACGACGTCTCATTTTTTCCGTCTAAGATGTACAAAGAAAACAACATTTGAATTGCGATTCCACGACATTTAGTTCAAATGGCAGCTTGTCGAAATACATTGTACTTTAATTGTAACAAGGGTCGAATAATGCAGGGTGCTCATACTATCTCAGTTACAGGACATTGCACCGCTGGTTCAAAACTTTTTTGTTCCCTTATTAGATACGAGTAAAATGAACCGTCCCTAAATAAGTAGCTAATTAAATGCGATAAGTAGTTAACTTTATCGCAACATGAACTAGCAAAATGGATTTTCTCAATAGAAGAATATTCGTTACAACTAGTATCCGGCTCAGACCGGAACACCAGGAAAAGATAAATATAGAACATGCTAGAATATGCTGATGCCAGATTTCTATCTCTGTCGAAGACTTAACACAACGTCGGAGGTGGCAGAGATTTCGCTCATGAAAAATGCTACAAATACTTTAAAAGAAAACCCCCTTCTCGACAATGGAAATTTTAAAAACTCGTTTGAAATATTTTTTTACACGTATGTATGATTAAAGTAAATACTTCATTGCTTTTCGTCTAATCATTCACAGAATTCGCATCAGATTATTTATCACATCAGGTAAAGAAACCTTTGACCGTTAACAACTAACAAATGACGTTTTCAATAACAGAGAAGTAAAGTGTGGATATCTACACCTTATCATATATTACAATATCAAATAAGACGTCTCCATCCGCTTCACGTTATTGAGTTCTCACAGCAAAGACAGGTAGAATTACTTGCTTAATACAGAAGATTATATGACATAAATATCTCATATATTCTTAAGGACAAAAGGATGTGGTTACAATTGATTCACGCAATGTAAGGATTTTGAATACTGTCAAAAGTTAAAACGTGATCTAAGCCATTGATCCCCCCAATGCAACATTTCCAGTTCAGATCGTACATCGTAACTATTCTTGAATAATGAGTATGCTGGGAATATTTACAGTACAGCGTAAAGATAATTTGACTAATATGAACAGATTACAGTATACTTGAAGTCTTGTTTCTTTGCTTCGAGGTAATTGTAATGTTTATTGAATACTAATCGGAGTAAATTACTTTGTTGTCCTCAACGTGGTCACAGGTAGTTTTTAACACCTCTCTTGACAATAAATTATTTATTTTTTTATTTATTGTCAGTCTAACTGGCTTGATGTTGGTACACAGCTTGTTCTCAATTAGTCAACGCCTTTACTTCGCCATCTTCCATAAGAGTAATGATATTTGTACCTCGCGTTATGTTGGCAGAACATTCGAATTTCTGACAACTTAAATCCATCGCCAACCTTGGACACCGATTCAATTCGCGTGCTCTTTACGAATATTACCTCGTGTCTTACGTTGTAATGTTATTAACTTGTATTTATTTAGAGTAAGTACTCACTTTTGTGATCACTATAAATATTTATTTGGATATACCTTGAATGCGCAGAAGTTGGCAATTCGTGTTAGGCAGCCATATTGTCAAAGTTACATGACTGGGAGTATAGTTTGTGATGTTTGGACGGGAAAGGAATGTCGGGGTTTCGGGAGAAAATACTCGTGTGTCTCCTAATACGTCCGTATTCATCATTATCGTTTCGCACTCTTTTCCGTGCGAATTCGTGGAAAAGCTAAGGAAAAGAAAATATGCGCCGTTCGCATGGTGGCAAGTCTTTTTCCCTCTGCAATTGCCTGGCCCTGAATGGGCGCAATGCAAAGAAGATCCTCGTCACCCTCAGTAGTTTTAATTCAAGCAGAGAAATGGTCTACCGTCTAAATCCCAATCCCTATCATGGGACACAAGCATTTCTGTATACATTTCGCGCGTTTGGGGAAAATGTAAAAAACTGAATTGTCAGAAAATATAAAGGCTTATGTTTATATTTGTACTCGAAAATTTGGAACAATGGAAGAAATAGATATGTTTTAATAAAATTATATTAATAAAGTATATACTTTTCTTTACTGAGTAGATTTGTAAAACATCAATTTTGAGAAACTCGACGAAAGTACGAAAAATAAATTACGGTATCTGAAACAGAGAAGTTATACAATAGAATATATTAGAGCGATTAAAGTATTGTCATAAGGAGAATGTGCATTATTCTGTTTCAAATAAATAATTTTGTTTGTTTACACATTTCAAAAATGGTTCCAGCAAAACATTATCAGTGGAACATGAGCTTTGCAACCACGTGGGTCACATGAAACTAGCCACGAGAAATAGTGCGAATCGAATTTGGTAGGGATTGAATAAACCTTTAATATCGCTGACGCTTCTCTGTATATCTAGGACTACACAAGAGATGGTCTGAACTAGCGTAACGTTCGTCGTGTGAGAAACGGCGCTCGCCGACAACTTCTCGGTTTTTGGGTGGAAACTTGCCATAGATTTTCTTTCATTGTTATGGGAATATAGCCTTCAAAATGATACGCCGTTCTTCGTAAGCGTACTACTGAAATTACTGACTTCTTCTTAATACCATTATAACTCCATTAATTTATTGATGTTATTAGAATGTAGGTTTTACACAGTACAACTCGTGACTATTTTCTTTTTTTTTGGGGGGGGGGGGCTTTAGGGCTCGTCAACATCGAGGTCCGTGACTATTTAGTTGTTAATTATGATTATACTTAATTTACGGTCACAATGTTATCTTCCCAATCGTTTTCTTCAAACGTCAGTATATGGTACATTTACTACATTTCACAAAAAACAATAAATACGAAAATGATACTTACAAACGTTTATTCAATTTATGAATAAAAGCCCTCTAATAACTAATTTGCGTTTGAGCGAATGATCATTATTCTTGCATCTCTGTTGTGTGGCAAATCGTCAGGCATTTGCTAAATAAGATAATTGCATGTACTTGAAAGATCTTTTAACGGCTTATAAATTTCCATTGCCTATCTCAATATACTATCATTACCATAAACGAACAATGTTATCGAAAGACGCAGTAAGAACATGAAAAGTAGAGTGTATTTTGTATGCAACTTGTTTCATTGTGAGTTGCTTTCAAATTTTTAATGCCCAGTAATTATTGTTTTAAGTATTTTTTTTCAAATCCAGAGTACATACAAATTTAAGAGTTCCATTACAACTGTTGAATAAGAATCTTGTTGATTATTCTTTAGATTTTATAACAAATAGCCATTTTGTTTAGTTTTGGGAGGTGCGGGAATTTTAAATCACTGCCTTTGGGTCCTTAGATCGGAATTGCATTATGCTCATTTGCATTTTCAATATTACATTACTTATTTATCTACCATTCATTTATTTGTAAAACAGTTTTGTATTCTCCATGTGGTAATATAAATTCTGTGACAATAAATTATTTATTTGTAAATTATTTATTATCCTGCTTGACAGTGATGATCTATTTTAAACAGCAGTTTATTTATGCAGAACCAGTCTTAAGTGCATTTTTACTTCAGGCCTACTAAGCCGGCTGTCAAATGAGGCTATCCTGGGGTCAAACTGACTGGAGCGAGATACTGGCCACATCTCCTCTTAGTTGCGGAGCTCTAACCTATGGGATCCTTCGGGACCAGTTGTTCTTTTTTATCATCCATGAAAACAAATCACTTTGTGCTCCGTTGAGTGGTCCGCGAGGCCCAAAAGGTTGCCTGCAGATTTACCAAATATTCTCGGCAATGAAATGGATCATGTTAATAAATTACTGAAGTCAAGGCTCCTCCCAGAAGTTCTCGGGAGAGTTTCAATTTACATTCTTACTTCACTTTCTTTTTATTCTTTTCTTTCATTCTTCTTTTTTCTCCGTTTAGAAAATTAAAGTGTTCAGAATTTTGTCATTTTTTAATATAACGTATTAAACAACTGTTGTCTCTCCTTTCCTATCATCTTTATGTTTAGATGTGGTAATTGAGGAAGGTTTACAATGGAAGCGGTTGAGTTATTCGGCGAGTCCCACACTTGTGGAAGAGTCACGTTGGCTCTCCATGCGTAACTGCGTTTTTCTTACCTGCATATAAAGCAGCGGTTCCTAACCTTCTCAGCCGTGTTACCCCTATGACCCATCAGGGAAACTGATTTTACCCCCTTTAAAATGTTATCGAAGAAGACACATGTATTCAAATAGCCTTCATTAATCATAAAATTGTACAAAAATATACGTAATTACAATTTTAATATATTACCTTAATTAATTAATGAGTTAATGTGAAGGTTGGAATTCTGTTGCAATCGCAAGTTTTTTATGTTAGGTTTAGTGGCACGTAGCGCGCATCTAAAGTCATGTTCCACATTGAGACGGTTTCTGACCTTTGTTTTTACTGTTCTAAAGTTGAGAAACCACTCTCACATCTATAAGTGGTAGCCAAATGTATTATCAATTTTTTTAGCTCTGTCATAATACGATATTCAGCACCAACTTTTCGCCTAAATGTACCGAGGTCATCATTTTGAAATTCCACTTTGAAAGTGCTATCCTAGCGTAGTCCGAGAAATTCTACTGTAGTTGACGCATCTTCGTCTTTAAAAATTTCATCATCAGTACAAAATGGTCTTAATATCCAAGAACTGGACTGACGAGCATTATTACCTCCGCTGAATAACTGTGTTACCCCCGTAAGGGTAATCAACCCCAGGTTCGGAACCCAAGATATAAGAAATGACTTGGACGTCGGCGAGCCGTAAAGCACTCCCCCTCCCTCTCCCATAAAAACGGTTGCGACCGCTGCTCTGAAGCGCGCTCTTATGTTGGTGACAAGACGCAGGTGCGCCATGTGTGGGCGCAGTGGACAGCATCGGATCGCAAAGGAGAGGTGTCGCTGGTGGTGAAGGCGGAACCCGGAGGGGAAGACGGACGCGCTCTGCGGCGCCTGCGCTTGTTCGCCAAAGAGCGGCGCGTGTACGCGTCTGCGTTGCCGGTCATGACGCGTCTGTACGAGCGCGCGCATCTCGTCACTGCGAACCGCCACCCACCACTGGCTCCTCGCTTCTTCCCGTGCTCACGGCACGACGCCCTCGTCATCCAGGTGAGTTCAACATGTTGTTAGGCTTAGTGTAGTATTAGTGTAGGTAGAATTAAATCACAAAAATATCTCCAATCGTCATAATCAGGGAAAGATATTTCATTTTTTCCGAGGTGAGATGCATAATATGTGTGTATGTCATAATGACATATGTGAGTATACTGAGCGTGCTTGTACGTATGAGTGTATTTCTGTAACTGCTTGTAAGCGAAAACGTGTTTTTGTATGTATGTGAATATACGCACATATGATAAATAATTTCTTAAATCTTATTTCTTTCTCGTTGTAACCATGTGTAATAATTTCTAAGCATTTTATTCCGTTTGTGTGTGTATTTTATAGATATGTCTATAGATATTGATGATGTTTTTTTAACTTCGCATTATTTTATTATCTATGTATTCTTTTCTATCTGCCACCGAGCATTGCTCACTAGCAGACTAATCAAATATTATTATTATTATTATTATAAATCACGAAACCGTTGTGCTTGGCCGCCATGTTTATACATGAATCTCTTAAGCATTCCATACGAGTCAAAGGAGTTCCTGAATATTGTTAATGCTGTATTATTAACTGATAGATAGAATTAAATGATGTTTTTTCACCATTATTATTCGTATTGTTGTGTTTTATGACAATTACAATAAAAATAAAGAACACAATTATACATCTCGGTGATTTGAGTAACATGGAGTGCTGGTCTAACCTTACGTACCCCCAAAAATGTTTCACACGATCGTATGAACCATTCTCTATCCAGTGGCGATGGATTTTCATAACCTTGCGACGCAAAATTTTAAATTATTTGATTTTTATTATTATGGACTTATATGGATAAACTTTCGTGGGCTTAATCCTTTTTTGATATCCTGGCAAAAATACCGACATCGCGACAAAAAAAAACTAATAAAACATACCAAATGTAAAAAGAGTGTAAAAACGTTAAGATTTTCATACCGTACGAGTCATTTACAAGGATAACTCATCAAAAATTAGGAAATTACTGTTCTAACGGAAATGGCAGACGCATCACGTGATTTAAGACAATGCAACCGTTGTCAAGGAAAGTGTCAAATTGTACAATCTAAATCTACTATCAAGTTTTAAAATCATAAAATAATTGTAATCGTCCAACATTTAAAATTAAGACAGCAAATTAAAAATCTTTTTGTTCTATATTTCCAATTTCGTGAACAGTTGGCAACTGGACT
Organism: Laupala kohalensis; assembly: GCA_002313205.1. Taxonomy (NCBI): domain Eukaryota; kingdom Metazoa; phylum Arthropoda; class Insecta; order Orthoptera; family Trigonidiidae; genus Laupala; species Laupala kohalensis. The sequence continues at coordinate 1,227,687 of NNCF01125986.1, read as the reverse complement.
CCAGTCAACGTGGACATAATACCTGAAGGAGGGACTAGTATCCCTAGCTAGTCAAATCACTAACATGCTTAATTGTTTTTTTTATTTTTATTGTAATTGTTTTATCACACAACAGTATGAATTATAATGAAGCAAAAGCGAGATTTAATTTATACCTATCAGTTAATAGTATAGTATAAACAATATTCAGAAACTTGCATCACTCCTCGGGAAAAGTGAAATATTGTCCAGTAATCTCCGGAGAGTCATAGATTTTTTGTTGTTGTTGAAAATACGTGTTTTCTTCATAAGACGCAATGCTTTACACCCTCAATTATAGTTGCAATTATTTAATTCAAATGATCGGTGAGGTATGTTTTACAAGTTGAAATCACAATAAGTACGTGTTACTGTGTTTGTTTATGCCTCTTAAAAATATTTTAGGGATTTAATTCTTGAGAGCTCCGTGAAGCTGACGCAACTATAGCATCCAAAAAAAAGATACGGGTACATTTAATACTCCTTAATTACTAGTAACTCACGCTAAAATAACATTCATTACTCTGGACATTATAAACAGACATGATTGAATTACGAGATAGCAATCATTACGCACCTCTATCGGCGTTGCATTACCCATAAGAAACACAAGCCTGCAGCTACAGCTCTGCAAAACTACCTACTCTGACCAAACCCCATTCTCGTCTGTCGTCTCCATCAATCCCTGTCGCCGGACATCGGCGGACTTAGGGCGACTGAAGAAGAAGAAGAAGAAGAAGAAGAAGAAGAAGAAAAAGAAGAAGCAGAGAACGTAGCGATACATCTGTGTATAATAATCAGGAAGAGCACGAAAGGGCAGGCCTCACATCGAGCGACAACACAACAGCGGAATATCGGCGTTGGACGAGAGCATGATCAGATCGGCTAGGAAGGCGGCTCCTTGGACTTCAAATCCTTCCAGTGCTTTCGAGCCTCGAATATTTACATTCTTGACAGTATTATACTTTATTTGTTTATCGATGTTTTAATTTTTTAAATATTATTTACTTCGTAACGCCCGTTCTCTCTCTAACCCACGAAACAAAGATATACTGACGAAAATACGTATTCAACGCCAACGAGGAAATTAATTGTTTGCTTTCCAGTATAACCTAGTTTCCAGAAGATTCCTCACTATCCATGAAAATTTTAATAAGATTTCTGTATTGGCCATAATTGTCAATAACACGTTCTCATTTTCCGTGTCACGTAAATTATATATTTTATAACAGATCGTAGTTTATCTCTTCCCTTAACTGTGAGGTTATAAAATGGTTTGTTTATATTACTGACCAACCTTAATATCATGAAGATACTGGGTTTATTACACTACATGGAAAAACTACAAAAGTTTTACAAAATATTTGTGATTGACGATTTTTCATATTTGATGAACGATGTTTCATATCTCGGGTAATGCTTACGCCTTATTATACATTTCATTATAAAACGTACAGGTAAATGATTTGCGAGCTACATTGTTCTTAAAAAATCAATGTTTTCAGAATGGAATCAGTTACAATGTACCTTCCTCCTGTTTCAGAACGTAACTGCCGACGGCTTCCGCGCCGCAGACATGAGCCGTGGTTTGGACTTACAGCATTGCTACACCGCTCTGGAAGCCCTGGCGCAGTTCCACGCGCGCTCTGTGGCGCTGCGGCACCATCAGCCAGACGCGCTCCTGGACTTCCGTGAGAGCTTCTTCACGGCGGACAACGAGTCGCTGGCGGATACGTTGGAACCCGCGCTGGCCGCACTGGCCTCCGCGGTGGACACCTGGAGCGGCTACGAACGCTTCGGGGAAAAGATCCGGAAGCTGCAGAAGACAGCCGTTGCGCGAATGGTAAGAACATGCATATACATATTCCATTGACGCAAACGTAGGCTCCCGTGGACGGGATCACTATAATAATAATAAATTTATAATAATAATAAATTTATTGTCAAAAAACAGTACAAACTGCGTATGACTACGTGGAGAACAATAAACTAATTTACTCTCCGGAAGCAAGCAAGGGACCATCCCATCAATTCCGATCAAGGGCCGTAAGGCAGAGGCGGACTCAAAAATTTCAGCAAAAGTTCCTAGATAAGGTAAAAAGTTAGCTACGAGTAATAATACATATATTATGTCAATATGTTTGTAATTTAACGCAAATATGTTTGTAAATTTACATGTACAAGTTATTATCGAACTATAGATTATTCTGAGTATAGTGTTTAAAAATCATAAGAATTGAAATAACACTAAATTCACGATTTATTGTTACAATAAACACGCCCCTAGACAGCCTAGAGAACCTGTATGATAAATCCGCCTCTACCAGAAGGAAAAACGGAGAAAAACCCGGGCCAGGATGGGTAAATTCGTTTGTCCGGGATCAACCGCGTATCAGTACTTGTAGATAGCAACATTTCGTCCATTATGCTGTAGCCTTCTGTAGGACAATGGCAGATTCATACAGACCCAAGTCGCTGTACGACTGCATACTCCAAGTCATGAAACATTGCCGAAAATTATGCAATATGTCTGCCTAACACGAATTGCCAACATCTACGAATTCAAGTTATATCCAAATAAATATTTATAGTAGTCACAAAAGCGACTATTTGCTGTAAAAATTACTAATTAATAACACAACAAACTACGACACAAGGTAATATTCGTTCCACACGCTCGATGCAGAAGGAATAGAGCAAGTGCATTGAATTGGAGTCCGAGGTTGGCGATGGATTTAAGTTTTCAGAAATTCGAATGTCCTGCCAACATAACGCGAAGTACAAATATCATTACTGTTATGATGAATTATGATATTATGGACAATGGAGAAGTAAAAATGTTGTCTACATTGAGCAGAAGCTCTGTACCAACATCAAGCCAATTAGACTGACAATAAATAAAGGGAAAAATATTGTGAAAAGTGCCGCTACAAACTGCCTAAGGCAACGTTGAGAATAACAGTAATTTATTGCGACTTATATGCAATAAACACAGTGCATTCCCGTACACCTTTTTTTCTTAATTTAAATTTCTGGAAGCAAAGAAACGTCACTTCTGTACGACTCAGACTTTGCGCGGCCGAAACCTGTATATTTCTGTCTGCTGAGACGCGGTTTGTCCCGGACAAACAAATTTGTATGCCATTGTTGGTAGTCCTAGCAGCCCAAGTTAGCCAAATCACGGGGAAATATAAGAATTCTTTATTTTTATACTCATTATTTTATAAATCAATATTCTGAAGCATAACGAAGAGAAAAAGACCGTGCGCAAAAGTTTCGTGATTCGGAAAAACTTGCGCACGGTCTTCGTATACTTAGAAATAATGCATCATGAACTTAATTAATTATTTCACGTAAATGGCCGGTGAAATGTATTGGATGAGTTGAAATCGAAAGAAATACAAACGCAAAATAATAATTCTGTTAGGCTTGCACTACATTGAAAGGTGTGTCTCACAGTTTCAATGAGAGTTGCGAAGCACTTCCACTGCACACTCCTATTCCAACGAATATATCGCGTTACTCCCTCGCAAACTTTAGTCGTTCGATTCGCGTCAATCGCGTGCAAATGTCTTTGCGTTACATTGCAGTAAGTTTATTCCGTGGTCACTCGTCTGGTTGACTGGCATTTTTTCAACAACAAAAATTTTGTGGGGCTTTACAGCTCATGTCAACATCAAAGGTCATTGGAGCCCGAAAAACTTGTACAGGTAGGGGAAATGCAGTTACGCACTAAGGAGAGCCAACATGACTCTGCGCGCGTGTGGGACTCGTCGAATGATTCAACCCTACCCACTAAAAACCCTCCTGATCTACAACACACCAAAACATATCTCACAACATACATCAAATGGAGGGGGGGGGGGCTAAAATGATGGGGGCACATAACATGAGGGGGGACAAAAAATAAGGGGTAGAAGAAAAAATGAGAGGAATGAGAAAAATAAAAGATACCCTAGCCGTAATGGCGTCGGGATCGAAAAGAACAAGAGGTGACCAAGGTCAAGAAAGAGAAAGGAAGGAGCCCTAAACTATAATAGTTCGATATCTTTCACCGAACGTAATTATCGAGGAGAACATCATTACAGCCTTGACAATAGAATACATAGTATTTTTCAAGTTTTCCAATTAAGTTTTATTGAAACCTTCTAATTCACGCAAACTTGTATCAGAAACATTCAAAATGTACAAGTAAAAACTCAAACGATCATAAAGTACGAACTCTTTTATACAAAATCCATTTTCTCGTTTTTCCTAACGGTGTAAATTTGTAATATTGAACACTATATTTTTATTAATGGTATAAATTCTTTTTACACGTGTTTTGCAATAAATTATGATAAATGTTTCTCGGAAAATGGATACTTTAAATAATTTTATTTAATTTAAATCTTTCTTGGATTAGTGTCCTCAACAAACAGACTACATTGAATTTTTTCAGGAACAAATTTTTTATTCTGGAAAAAAAGAAAAAAATGAAATTCCTAGATACGCAAAATTTCTTCACAGTAAAAATTAAAGAACTAGGATCAGTTTTTCGCAAGGTTATCGTAATCTATAAGGTTGTTCAATATATTAAATTCTTCTCCCAAGAAAATCTGCTCTGCTCGCGTGAAAATCCCGCTGCTCTGCTCGCGTGAAATAATTGTCAATATATTAAACGAATTCGAAGCTGTAAACCTTTCAATCGTGTCATTCCGTCGCTAACACACGAAAAGCAATTGGAATTAAGTGAATGAACTCGATGTTTAATTTCTAAAAAATCATTCAGAGATCATAGAGATCTTCAGAGAATTCTCTTGTGTTAATTTCAAAGCTCTCGGTCTTAAATGTCTCCGTGACAGGCGAAAAACAAAGTTTAACGTTCAATGAAAGAGCGAAAAATAAGTTGTTTTTTTTTGTATGGCTTTAGGGCTCGTCAACATCAAAGGTCATTAGAGCCCTTAAAACTTGTACAGGTAGGGATAATGCAGTTACGCACTAGGGAGAGCCAACATGACTCTCCCCGCGTGTGGGACTCGCCGAATGATTCAGCCATACCCACTAAAAACCCTCCTGAACTACAACTCAAAACACAAATTCCAACATATCACATGACTTTTAATAAAAATCATTAAAAAAAAAAAGAAGAGGAAAGAGGAAAATGAAAGATACCCTAGCCCTAATAGCGTCGGGATCGAAAAGAACAAGAGGTGACCAAGGGAGGTCAGAAAAGAGAAAGGAAGGAGCATGGCACAAGTAAGTGGGAGCAATGCCAGACTTAGCTCGCGGCCCCGTGTTCGCCAAACACGTACTTACTAGATGTAAGTCCCCTGGGGGAGAAAAATAAGTTTAATATTCAATAAAACGATTATCTCGACAGAATATAAAAAAATCAATGGTGCTATAGATATTTCCCCTAGAGTTTGTATATGCCGGATTGCGAAGCTCTCAGCGAATGTCACTGAGAATAGCTTTAAAAATTAAGTAAAGAAAAATCTACATAAATTCAGTCTCTAAGTCTCTTAAACGCATAAAAATTAATTTAATTTTTTTTGTGGGGGCTTTACCGCTCGCAATTAAAAAAACAATCTAAATTGAATTTCGATCAGTACAACCATGTGCTGGAGATCTCATCCTATCGGAGATCAGCCCATCAAGAGTGGGCATCTCCATTCCAAATGAGAAAAGAACGATAGAAGATTCGAACAATAAATTAGTTTGCTAACAATGAATCCTAGAACGTGATCTCAACTAGAGTTCTTTATAGGGAGAGACCCGACTACTCGAACACAATTCCAAGGAATATAGAGAAGATTCTGAAATTTTGTTTCTTCCTGTTTCTTTTTATTCATAACAGTATATTTCAATCTGTACTCAACCTTGTCACAGTTGGAGACACTATCTCGGCAGTCCCATTCTGGGTCGGGTTTCTCTCCGGTTCCTACGGGTAGAGGCGGATTTCCAACTAGGCGGGAATGTCATTAAGGGAATGTAATTGAGAATCTTTTTCTCGAATTTTATTTATTTATTTGGCACTACAGCCTTGGCCGTCGCGGAGGGTAGAGCTCCGCGATTTCTTGATCACTAGAAGAAGGAGGAGATGTGGTCAGCATCTCGCTCCGACCGGCTTTTTGTTATCATTTGTATCATAGCAGGTTGAGTAGGCCTGGGAGCCAGTCTGGATGTTGAGGTGTAACGAAAATCCTCACCTCACCGGGGTTTGAACCCCAGCCATCCAGT
>NNCF01125986.1:1199585-1213620 GCA_002313205.1 Laupala kohalensis | reverse complement strand
GATATATATGTTGTCGATAATAACGGAATTCACCACCGTACTTTGCGAGAGTTTTCGTTCAATAACTTGTTAAGTAATCTTACGTAATATTCTTTTCCTTTCTTACATTTTTTATAAACGAACTAATTTTTTTCTACTTTTACAACCCTTACGAACTAGAAAAGTAACACATTTTTAACTCAACGAAGTTGCTTATTCTGATTGGTTTCGGGTCTTTCAAGAAAGATAAGACAATCTATTTATAACGCAAAAATTCTACTTTACGCAATGCATTCATACTTAGCAGCACCAACGATGCCAAAATACATAAAAAATTTCCACTCTCGGGAAAAGTTATTGTTGAAAGTACCCCTCAATATTATATTTTCAATACTTGACGGTGAAGGATGTGAAAATTTTCCTTCGTTCATGGTCACTGTGGTGCAAAAAAACGCACTAATCGCCGATTGAGTCAGAAGTTTCCTTGGCCGAAAAGCGGCGCCAGAACTAGTGCTGCGAAACCATTGCTCATATTTTCTCATGTACTTTGAAAGCATTGCTCATAATGTTTCAATCATGTCTGTTTAATATAACATATACAAAATTAATTTAACAAGTCATTTCGTTCATGAAAGTTAAATGATACACTCATAACATGATCGTGTAATACCGGCCTTGGGCCAGAAAAATATTTACAATATTATTTCATTTTATCAACGTTTCGACTATTTATTTTAGTCATCTTCAAGGCTCAATGGAGACATAATTACCCAGCCATATATCAACTAGCCATTCTGTGTACAATGTGTATATATGTTTTTCTGGAATAACCGCAAGAAAACTAATCCCAAATTGTGATTATGACCGATCAACTTTCATGTATGTATATACTAAACGTGTTACTTCGTTTTTAAATTAAATTGTCTTCGTTTTCTTTTCGGTAACCGCTCGTAGCTGTTTATAGAAACATTACACATAATCTGAGAACCCGATGCCGAGAGGAAAATTTGCGGGTTATAGAACAACGATTCATCAAAACATTAAAATTATACATCCAAAAATTAAAACATACTATTATTTTAATATACAATGTAAAACGTGATGATTTGGGATCCGTGTTTTATCAGGACGATGAAAATCAATTTTACAATGTCACTTGCACCCCATAAAACTTGTAGACATCGTATGATGCTTCAGTTTTTCTTCAACCGGTTTAAGTTGAGATCTAGATTTTTAAATCGTCGAAGTCTTAGTATCATAACATTTAAAAGTTGGATGGAAAATACTTGAAAATAAACTACTCGTAACAATTATTCATTACGTAGACCCAGAATGTTCTCAAATATCAGTAATTTAAAAAAGAATCTTTCACAGAAATGTGTTAGTATGGACGATTTAATCCTGCAAAACGTTTCACTCCGCACCGTACGACTCTTTTCTTTGTTAAAATAATTAAATATATTATATGACCTAATAGACAGTTCACAAAATATACTGCACACGTTCCTTTGTGTTTAAAATAAACTACCAGAATAAATATTGTGTACAGTCCATTGTAAAGACATTTCATATATTTCGTTATCAAAGATTATTCAAATGGACGTAAGTAGTACAATTATATTCGAGACTTCACTGTTGTATGTCATTTGAAAGCAAGTGTGGGCAGAAAATCTAAACCCGCCTATGTGTGTGTTCTCAGGAGGTTCGAGCAAAGAGTAGCGAACGCTTGTTGGCGACATACCACGGAGCGCTGGCGTCGGCGTTAGCAGGGCTCAAATGCTTTGGAGAGGTAACTACTGGGCATATTAGATGATAATTATAGCTCCTCCCTCCCCCCACGCAAAAAAAAAAAAGGACCCTGAAACTTGGATCTCTTATTTCCACATGACTTTCCGCTAAAATACGAGAGGAATGTCCGCTCCGGAAAGGAATAATCTCAAATGCAGACGCTGATTACGATATGTAAAAACTTCATCATCGCTTCAGAAGATGGAGTTTACAGAGAAAATTCTCAAAATGCGTAAAACATTGAGCCGTCATTCTACTCCCCTGAGGTCTTCCCTCCATTTCACAAGCTGGGCTTTACCCTGCCTTCTTTCACTTATACTTGTTCGTTTACAACTAATACCCAAAATATTTAGAACCCTAAAAAAAAAGATTTTATATTTCAATAAACGCCTTCCCTACAGCCCGCAAGAGCAAAATTCCGCCTCCACCCAAAGGAATAGAGGAGAAAAACCCGGGCCAGGATGGGGTTACTTAATCAATGTACACAATTAAATGTAATGTGTATTGTAGAGAGAAACATACGAAAATTACGTTCCACAGGAAGGTGCCTGACGTTCTGTTACTTTGATCATGTGTTTTTATGAAGAGAAAAATATACAACCTATTTGCGCAGGTCCCTTCTTTGGAACAACTGAAGGGTGAGATGGCGGAGAAAGCTTTGGTGGGCGCGTTGGCAGCCCTGTGCGTCCTAGGGCGCATCATGGCCGACCCCCAGCGTTCGGGTGACGAAGTGCTTGGGGTTCAGTACCGTGCTGCATTGCAACGTATGCTGCCCATCTTCGAAGCGCAGGGAGTGTTGTGAAAGCAGACGTCATCTCGTGTGGACCACGAAGAATAAGATTCATCAACATCACTCAACAATTCTACATTAATTCCAAGTCATTTTGTGATGCCGTGATGTTTAATTGTTGGTTATTTCTACGGTACGCACCATATTTGTGAAACAAACTTTATATCCAACAGATAATGTTATGTAGAGGAAGGAGGTGCTTCCTCCCTAACTGGCCGCAATTAGCCGTGAGCAACCAGTGGATCTACTAGTGAATCCACTAATCACTTCTGGTTCATAGACTACATGTACTGCAATACCCACGACATTTCTGCGCCACTACAGGGAAGTGGTGCCAATAATATATCACGTCTAATAGCCACAATGTTTTCCACCAGTAGATCCACCGGTTGCTCTCGGCTAATAGCAGTCTCCGAGTTACCAATCCGAAATATCGAGATTTCACTAAGACTTCCCTGAAATTTCTATTCTAAGTTTTCAAAGTAGAGATGTACACCGGGAGAAGTACTCCCTCATGATTTCACTTCGTGAGGAGTACACATCCGATGAATCACCAACATTTCTTTATCTTTTGTACATGAATGTAGCATCATACAGAAATCTCTCAAATTGTGGTGAACCTCACCGCCAGGTAACCGATTAATTATGTTATGTTGAATGAAAGTGGAAGACGGGACCGAGATTCGAAATCGGGGCCTTCAGCTTATCAGCTTCTGCCACAGACGCATCAGCGCGTCAAGCTGAAGACCCCGAGTTCGAATCTCGGTCCCGTCTTCCACTTTCATTCAACATAACATAATTAATGAGAGTGGTATATATGTAGATTAAACTGACGCTGCTTTTATGCAACGGGACTCTCTGCGAATCTGCAGAGTGCTCTCAGAGAAGGAAAAGGAATAAGGAAGGAATCTAAAGACCAGGTAGAAATCGAGGAGTCAATGCCAGTCAACAAAGTCATACTGAGCTTAAGTCTGGATGTTAATACCTACATTAACCGATAAGTAGAACTGGCTATAATAGCTTTGCCAACTGTGACGGAGAGAAGTCTTCAACTCTTGATGTTGGCTGAAAAAAACAGTGCCTGAAATTAGCTTTTCAACGCCCTAGAGCAACCTTCGTGTGGGTGGCATGGCATGGCGCCTGGAAGGGGTGGAGCCACGTTAGACCACATACGACGACATCGCGCGTTCACTCCTTTCTTTTATTGTGAGGAATGTATGTGATGTGAGTGACTTTTATTCGAAGTATGTTTCGCAGTCGTGAAAAAGATAAGCGAAATAGGGTAAATTCTCCCCGAGTAAGAACACATTCCGGCAAGATTCAATACAAGTAAACGCATCCCAAACGTCCTTCTCGAGTATTTTGACCACGTACACTATTTGAAATCACACTAAAGCGAGACAGTTTTCATCAATATGATTTTCTTTTAATTTATTCTTCATGTTTAATCATCCGATCTACCATCTCTAGTTGCTCGACTAGAGATTTTAAAAATTTATTGAAAGAAATAAGGAAAAAGACCTCTTCTTGATAACGCATTTCAACATTACTAAGTAAATTGTCAATACTAGACAAATTTGCACGACCCAACGAATAATCCAATGAAAGAAGTAATAGACAAACGGATTTCTTCGATGATATCTACCGGTTATTTTTGCAAAGAGATACGATTTATACTATTTCGTACATTATTTTCGATTTGTATTTCTTGGTGGGTTCATTAATCGTCTTTATACAAAAATTAGACACACCATAGAAGTTATTTTTCTAAAACCCACCATTATCCTTTATAAGGTATTTTACGAGTAAGTGAAACGTGTGGAACAAAAAACTAGGAAAGCAGCACTTTATCGCGTGCCCACTGCTACACAACCGTCACGCACGATGCTGATGGTTTTCCCAATCTTGATTCAAATAAAATACGGCAAAAATAGTTACTCTTTGTAATTTTTAATTAATTTTTATCTCTTCACTTTTTCCTCCTTTGCAACTGTGGTCCTTCGTATATAAGGAAATGAGGAAAAGTACAAAAAAGTTAACTGATGAAGAAACTTGTCAATACTTTTAAATTTGTAAGCAAAGAATAAAATGAAAATATTTTACACTCAAAAAGTTTTCATTCACAACTTCATAATTTTTTTTCCAAATCCCTGAAAACAGTATTCAACCAAAATTTGTTTCAAAAAATTCTCAGAACGGCCCCAGAAATGTTAAGACTATATTTATTTACCTTCGTTTTATTGTGGGGCTTTAGAACAAGTCAACGTCATTAGAGCCCTTGCGGGTGGGAAAATGCAGTTTCGCACCATGGGGAAGTGCCCTAGAGACTCTTCCCCGTGTGTGGGACTCGCCGAATATCTCGTCCAGGGAAGAAGAATGCAAATTTAAACCCTCCCGAGAACTTATGGAAGAATTTTTTTTTGTGGGGCTTTAACGGTTCGTGAATAGCAAGGTCAGTAGAGCCCATGCAGGTGGGGAAAAATGCAGTTTCGCATCATAGAGAAGAGCCGTAGTGACTCTTCCCCTTGTGTGGGACTCGCCTAATACCTCGTTTATACCCACTAGAAACCCTCCTGATGTCAACAACTATTTAAATACAAAGACGAAAGAAAAGAAAACAGTTGCCCAATACATTATATCATAAAAAAGTAAGAAAAATTCTAAATATTACATTTTCTAATTACAGACGAAGGATGAAAGAAAAGAAGACAGGAAAGAGAAAAAAGGAATACAAATTGAAACCCTTACAAGAACTTGTGGCATCCGATCTACTCATAAAATTCAGTTGTTTATTAACATTAACCGTTTCATTGTTGGTAAATCTGCTGCCAGACCAATTTGTTTTCGTATACTCGAGTATCTTCTGCAATCAGTTAGTAGGTGACGCACTGTCAGAAAACAGTTACACTCCTCACAAACGGGTTCATCATCAAGTAGTAAGAGATACCGATGAGTGAGAGGACAATGTCCTATGCGCAGGCAGGTCAACAAGACCTCGTCGCGCCGGGCTGGCCTACAGGAACTGCTCCATGACTTTACAGAGGATTTGATAAGTCGGAGCTTAATCCTTTCAACAGTCAACCACTCATTGTTCCATTCACTCAGTATCCTCATCTTGATGAAATTTAAGAGATCTCGTTTTGAAACCGTGAAGAAATCCACGCGATTTTTGAGGCATGCCGACTTTGCGGAAACATGCTGTTTATGGCCACTGCAAATAAGGTCACACTCAAGACTGAGCCCTGAGGGACACCGTTCTCTTGAAGGAGATCAGAGGTGTCTCTTCCAATTAGTTAGCCGAAGGAACGCTGATCCAAAAAAGACATTAGCATCAGAGGAAGACGTCCTCTAAATCCCCAGGCATAGAGTTGGTTTAAAATGCCACGACGTCAAATAATATCATACGCCTTCTCGATTTCAAAGAATATTCCGATGACATGTTGTCTTCGGACGAATGCATTTTGAATTGCTGATTCCAGTAGAAGTAAGTTGTCCAGGGTGGAATGGAATTTCCTAAAACTACACTGAGATCGACTCAGAATCCTCATCTTGATGAAATCATGCCGTTCAAGATACCGGACGAGACGTCGGTTGATAATTCTCTCCAGAGTTTTACCGACGCAACTCGTCAAGGCAATGCTTCGATAACTACTGATGGTCGTTTTGTCCTTAGGTTTAGTAAAGGGATAAGCGTTGCTTCCTTCCAGGAATTAGGGAATACTCCCTCGGACCATGAAATATTAAAGATATCCAGAAGGTATTCTTTCGACTCGAGACTGAGTTGACTCAGTATTTCATAATGAATTGAATCAGGGCTACGCGCAGTGTCGTGGGCTGTCGCTAGAGCTGAATCAAGTTCCCTTTGTGAAAGGAGCCCCGATGTACTCATCGTAGATATATTGAACACACTGTGATAGTAGATATGCTGTAAATTTTGACTGCTATAGCTTGGATTGAAGTTTGTAGGAGAACCGGTGAGGAGAGGATAGTGTTTCTAACAAACACGGACACACCACCTCTTGCTCGCTCTCCCGTGGTGTCGTCATATCCGAAGCTGATGTATCCCCGCAGAGAGGGAGAGTGTTCACGGAAAAGGTGTGTCTCTTGCAGGCAAATACAAATCGGATTGCAACGCGCTAAGAGCTGTAACTCTTTACGTTGAGTTCTATAGTCATCAATGTTCCACTCAAGTATAGAAGCCTTTACGATTTGAACCTCCTAGGTCGGGCTTCTGACTGTGCTTTTCCGCGGAACCGTCAGACAATCCAGAATCCGACTCAGAGGAAGAAGTACAGAGACGTTCTTTTTGGGTGTACCGCAAGGTGGGGGAATCGAGACTTTTGTGATTTTGTCCCATGATTTCGGAGGAAAAATATGTCTGCTGACGTGGAGCCCCCGCATCACGTCACTAAACCTTTTTCAACTGAGGTGCGGCAGTTGCCCCAGAGGTTATCCGCCAGCGAGAGTTTATCCTCAACACCCATTCACCTCATCGGCGCGTAACACACATTGAGGTTGAGGGCTTTTTATAGAGGTTTAATCCTTCCTCGCCACGCGGCCGATGAAGGCAAGATCTCTGCCATTTGCAACACACAACTTTCCACCATCGCGCAAATGGTGGTAGCTGAAATGTTTACGGTGTCCAGGGACTGGTGGCGCAGTACTAGTCCCGAGCTCGGGACCGTGGGTTCACCAAGCACATACTCAGTCGAAATTGAACCGCCTGCGGAGTTTTTACCTTCGTGATAACATCTTTTGGATAGCACTGTTTCCGTTGCAATTCTTCACAACATATCGCTCGACAGCTGCAAGCACTCATCTGATTATGCTTGCAGCTGTGGGGGGAATTGTGAAAAATTACAACAAACGAATGAGACCCAAAAGATGTTACCACGAATATGTTTTTTGTGGGGCTTTAGTGCTCGTCAATGTCAAGGTTATTAGTGCCCTTGCTGGTGGGAAAAATCCAGTTTCGTACCATAGGGTAGAGTCGTAGTAACTCTTCCCCGTGTGTGGGATTTGCCGAATATCTCGACCATACCCACTAAAAAATCTCTTCTGGATTCAATATCTAAACACAAAGATTAGAGAAAAGATAAGGAATCAGTTGCCCAATACATTATATCAAAAATAAAATAAATTCTGAAAATTATAATTTTCATAACTACAAAAAGGAAGAATAAAAAAGGAAAGAAAGGGGAAGAGGAAAGGAGAATCCAAATTCAAACCCTCCCGAGAAGTTGTGGGAGGAGCCCCGATCTACTCATAACGAAGATATGCAGCTACTGCGAAAACCATGAAGTATTTTACATTTATTTGCGTTTGAAAAGTAAATTGATCATATATTACTACTCAAATGAATGGCAATGTAATATATTTTTCCTCAAAAAGCATTATCAAAATTTCAACAGAACAAAATACTCAAAAATGAAACTGTTTTTTTTTTTAATTTTCAGACCAATTCAGTTTAACCTTTGTATGATTATTATATTATATAATTGTAGTAATACTAATTATGAAATAATCTAGTTTTTATTTTCAAATATTTGCATTTGATGAAGACACACAGCGCTCACGAAATTGAAGGAATACGCAACTAATTCCTTAAAAAAAAAATTACCGAGAACTAATGTATGTAAGCATGGATCTTCTAGTTCTAAATATTAATGCAATTTATAATAACACATCTATTTCAATTTAACATGAAATAAAGGCTATTGAATGTTAAGTTCAACCCTATTAGTACATTATCATGAGGTTTTTAAATTTCGTTTTACAGAACTTAAATTACAGACTTCTGTTTGAGTAAAGTACGTTCATAGAGGCAAGCAAAACAGACGGGAATATAACAAATTTTCAGAAACAGTGCCTCGACGCTAATTTCTTTTGAAAAATGGCTGTAAAGAGTTTAAAGGAAAGTTAATCTACCCTCTCCGGACACAGGATCACCGATTTACCTTCGTTTCTTCCATATCTGTTAGGAAATATAACCTGATGCTCGGATTTTTTACGCATATACCTAGAAAATAATGCGATGGTCGATGATACGGGAGGTGTGGCGTCTGTTGAAAAATCATGACCCTATTATATAGGGGAGATATTTTCTAATTGCTTTTTTTATTAATACTCACAATTAAAACCTTGTAGAGTATGTGTCATAAATTAAATATAATCAATTTCATTCTTCAAATTTACTTGATCACACAAACTTTCATCCAATGTCAAATAAATAAAACATATTTCCTTATTATTGTGATTTTATTTTGCTAACGTTTCGAGGTTTATATTTATCTCTTCTTCAGAGGTAGACAGAGGAGCAGATAAATAATTACATACATGTTTCTTTGATATTTATTAAACTCATTCTCACATAAATTTCTTTTCTTTGGGGGGGGGGGCTTTAGGGCTCGTCAACATCGAGGTCATTAGAGCCCATGCAAATACGAAAAAATGCAGTTTCGCACCATAGAGAAGAGCCGTAGTGACTCTTCCCCGTGTGTGGGACTCGCCGAATATCTCGACCACACCCACTAAAAAACCCTCCTGAATTCAACAAATATCTAAATACAAAGATGAAAGAAAAGAAAACAGAATACCAATACATTATTTCACAAAAAAGGAAAACCATTTTTAAATATTATATTTTCGAATTACAGAAACGTACGATGAAAACAAAGAAGACAGTAAAGATGAAAAGGGAATGCAAATTTAAAACCCTCCCGAGAACTTGAGGGAGGAGCCCCGATCTACTCATAAAAATCAATAGTTTATTAACATTAACCGTTTCATTTCCGAGAATTGTTGGTAAATCTGCAGCCAGACCAATTTGTCTCCGTATACTTGAGTATCTTCTGCAATGAGTTAGTAGGTGACGCACTGTCAGAGAACAGCTACACTCCTCACAAACGGGTTCATCATCAAGTAGTAAGAGATACCGATGAGTGAGAGGACAATGTCCTATGCGCAGGCGGGTCAGCAAGACCTCGTCGCGCCGGGCTGGCCTACAGGAACTGCTCCACGACTTAACAGAGGATTTGATAAGTCGGAGTTTATTCCCTTCAACAGCCAACCATTCACTCAGAATCCATGTCTTGATGGAATTTAAGAGATCCCTTCTTGCAATCGTAAAGAAATCCTCGCGATTCCTGAGGCATGCTACCATTGCGGAAAAGTCTGCTTCCTCATTTCCTCTGATTCACACGTGTCTGGGAATCCAGCAAAACCTTGTGTTCTTTCCATCACTTTGGAGCGAGAAAAGCACATCCTGGATGTTCTGGATCTGCTTTTCAGCTGGATACATAGTGTGGATTGCTTGAAGGGCATTTCGAGTATCAGAGCAAATCAGGAAATTTGATCCGAGTGCCGATCTCTACCTGGTCTCACGAGAGCAACAATTCCCCGAAAAATGCAAAATGTCTAATCTACTTATTGAAGATTCTATGAGACCTAGGAACCTAAAACTTCATATGAATCGCTAACTTGATGGTATGAACAAGTGTACCAAATTTCATCAAAATCTGAGATGGTGGGTGTCATGGCTTGGTTCATGTGACACTAGGGAAGCACATATATGTATTACAAACTCAAGCTATGTTTGAATGTAACAAAAAGTTCTTGTTAAAATATCCAATACGTGGTATATGCTTCTTTCGCTTTCATTCCGCTTCATTTTTAATTAATGATCCCTAAATAAATACATTTAAAACCAATAAAACTTTCAGATAGAAAGATGTGACATTAAAAAGATATCTACCTTCATAAATTTTTCGAGAAGTTAATTATTCTTCTTCAAAGTCATCCATTGCATATTATTAAAATATTCTACGTCGTTGAATTCTACGATAAAAATATTCTCATAATATTAAGAGTATTTATTACTTACTGTTAAATATCGAGCTTGCCCTGAACACTTCAGTAAATCTGTGCTCTGCAGAGGAAATGCAGGGTGCTTTGCATTTTCATCTTGCTATGACATGCAACGTGTGTTTATTCCATGGAATTTTTTGTTGTTCGAGCTTTAGGGCACACCAACATCAAGGTCATTAGTCCATGGAATAGATTTAATAATACTTTCAATAAATAACTTCCAATAATTTTTGGCTAAGCAATATTTTCACTTACCTTTGTACCGGCGAAATTCAACTTTTATATATTGCATCATACTATATCTTATTGCTTCTCTACCACTTAGCGTCTTTGGAAAATACATTTACATTCCATAATGTGCTTAACACCCACACATTGAATATAATTGAAATTTTCCACACTTACTACAAACTCAGATTCGAATCGTTACACTCTCCAATCGAAGTTAAGTGACGATCTCACTGACAAATTCCAAATGTTATGTAGAGAATAAACGGTTTCAACAAATACTTTTTGATGAAGTCTCCCGGGCAACACCAAGGTGGTCGGGCGAACTGTTCCACCCTTCTTCCCTTCTTTAACACTCCTTTAATAATAATTGACGAAAGTGTGAATTGATTTCAATAAATTCAACGAACTTTCTACAGACAAACTCAAGGAGCCGAAACGTTGCGGACGTACGAGTACACTTGCGGAGACTATTTGAAAAACCGGATGCCGCTTTCGGAGGAATAGAGTTAAACTGGTGTCACAGAAGTGAATCATAATTATGAGAAGTTGCTGCCCTTTATGATAACCTTAAAATACTCTTATCGTGTTATTGTGCATTGCTCATACAGGGAAATTAACTTGCATAACTGGTTTTAATGATTTGAAATAAAATTAATATTTTTGACCGTTTAGTACGTTTGGCGTTTCTGTTTCGAAACATGCTTGAGGTTCATTTCAATAAGAAAAAATGACCAATGTAAATATTCATTTCAAGATGTTTATCTGTATTTGATAGCAGTAAACAGAAATATAGGAAGAAAATTGTATTTCATACCATAAATAATAATAATTTAAAAAATTATATATATTTTTAATATCTATTCATTCACCTTTTGGTTTGGCAGTCATGTCCCCATCATAAGACACGACAATCAAATCGTACATAATGACTTTCTCTTAAGTTTCTATTTTATCCTAATTTTATCCCTTCTATAATATCTCATACTTCTTTTCCATTTTCATAGGTTTTGAAAGTTTTAAACTTTTCTTCCTTTTTTTATTGGGACTTTACGGCTCGCCCACATCGAGGTCATTATATATCTAAACATAAAGAAGACAGGAAGAGATAGACAACGAATACCTAAAACATAAAAATATGAAAGCTAAGAAAGATGTAAATTAAAAGAAAAAGGGAAGGGAAAGAAGGATGTAAATCCAAACCCTCCCGAGAACTTGTGGGAGGAGTCCCCATTCATTTATGGATACAAATAAAGATCAGATACTGTGCCAAAGGCCACATTACTGAAGGACCTTTTTTTTCCGTCTGTATTAATCTGAAATATTCCATCATACCAATCATATATTGTCTCTTTAACTTCGCTCGTTCATGTCTTGCTCGTTCTTCACTATAATGTGCTCAATATAATTACAAAATATAGTTAACAAAAAATAGTTATTAATACCAGTAGTTGAGGACATCCAACATGGCGGATGAGTTTCATATCTCATTGAAAGCAGTCATATGCAATGCGATCGACACTTTACTCTGTGGTCAAATAAAAAGACACAGGGAGACAGAAAAATGGGGTTTTCGTTCTGTTTTTTAAATTTTACCTTTGTGTATTGACCATCAACAAAAAGTGTTAACCGTATTACAAAGAAGCGTGTAGGACATTTAAAAAATAATGTATAATATTAACCGAAGAAAATAAGAATAAAAAATTATTATCATGCACACGAATTCATTGATAATGTGTTTTCGGCGAAAAAAAAACCCATAAAAAATAACTTTCGAAAAAATTTAATTATGTTTCTATCAGGTATTAAGTATTTTACATACGATATTATTTAGTTTCGTGGTTCCTCTAATACTATGCTATAATAATAATTTTTTAAGATATTACGATGTATAGTAAATTTCTCGCAACTTATTCCGTTCAAAAATTAGGGCAAACAAGTGATTTAACACAACACAAATGATTTCATTTTTAATCATAATGATTTACGCGCCTCTTCGGTACGTAAGACGTCATCTGCAAGATATTTAGAAGAATCGACTAATTAATTTCCCGGGAGAAGAGTTCTTCGTTAAATGTTTGGGCTTCCTCACGATGTCCATTGAGCTGGAATATACTCTTCGTAGCGTCAAGTATGTAATAATTCGTTACCCAAGTAAAAAAATTGCGCTCCTGTCGAATCTGAGAAACAGTGTATACTCCAGCTAGACCGTTACGTAACATGTATACTCCAAGTCAAGTAACCGAATATTATGCAATATGGCTGCCTATTGTCAACTCATACGAATTTACGTAATGTGTTAATAAATATGAATAGTAGTCACACAAGTGACTATTTGCTGCAAAGAAATACAAGTTAATAACCCAAAAAATAAAGACACAAGCTATACTCATTCCATACGCTCAATGCAGAAAGAATGGAAATGCGCCACAAGAGCATGTGAACTGAATTAGTGTCTGGTTGGCGATGGATTTCAGTTCTCAGAAATTCGAATGTCCTGCCAACATAACACGGGGTATAAATATTATTACTCTTATGGGCGATAGCAAAGTAAAAGTGTTGGCTAAATTGAGTATAAGCCCAGTACCAACATCAAGCCAGTTAGACTGATAATAAATATAGAAATAATTTATTGTCAAGAGAGCTGTTACAAACTAAAGTATAGCTGCCCTCTGAAAAGTTACCAAATTTGGGAGAACTGCCAACCTACTCAATTGATTCCCCCATGTCGTATACTACTCGTCTTAGTGATATTTACATTTTATACGTTGTATACACTAGCACCAAACTTGACGAACTAACTCGAGGAGAGGCAGTTCTTAAAATACTCTTTTTTACCCTTTGCAGTGTAACGCAAAGTTAACATTCCTATTTATAATATACATTGCATAAATTATCCAAGAAATCTTAATTTATTCATCTACTTCAATGAAATTCACTTTCCAGTAGTCTCCTTGTTGACTTCATAGCGTTGGTTCACCCGTAAGGTTGTGTAAAGTGCTACCAAACGATGTTTTAATATCAAACGACAATCTGAGGCAGTCCAAGTCTAAAGGAGTGTGGGGTCTTTGTTCTAAAATATTGGTGGTGGCTGCCCTGAAACACCACTCGAGTCCACCATATTTGTATTTTTGTGCCCGAACTCTCGATAACTAGAATTTACCTATGGCCATGTTGAGGACAAAAAAGTAATTTAATGCGACTAATATACAATCATTTTTTTTTGTGGGGCTTTAGGGCTCGTCAACATCAAAGGTCATTAGAGCCCTTAAAACTTGTACAGGTAGGGAAAATGCAGTTACGCACTAGGGAGAGCCAACATGACTCTCCCCGCGTGTGGGACTCGCCGAATGACTCAGCCATACCCACTAAAAACCCTCCTGA
>NNCF01125986.1:1151303-1199559 GCA_002313205.1 Laupala kohalensis | reverse complement strand
AAAAAAAGAGGAAAGAGGAAAATGAAAGATACCCTAGCCCTAATGGCGTCGGGATCGAAAAGAACAAGAGGTGACCAAGGAAGGTCAGGAAAGAGAAAGGAAGGATACAATAAACTAATAAACACACTTCGTTTCTGTTAATTTTTTCTTAAATTAAATTTCCTCAAAGCAAAGAAGCAAAGCTTTCAGTGTAGATATCGAAATGCGTTTTGTGAAATAATATTTAGTAACCTATGTTTCTCGTGAATATCGTACGCGCAAAGGAAAATAGTCGCTTTTCCCTTAAGATTTAAGAAGGTTTATCCAGTTTCTCGGAAAAGTCTGAGTACAATTTTAATTTTACGCGACTAATTAGCCACGAATAGTTATTTAGTTCCCGGCTTGACACCGTGAAGTGAACACTGCAGCTGAGTGCGCATTTCCTCGCATTCTCTCAGAGGAAATGTAGACTTCAAAATTGGATTTCTTCACTTTTTCGTAGACTTTAGGATGAGCTTTCGTAGTTCGGAATGAGAGGCAGCCATCCTGTTTCGTATGAGAAAGGCATGACTACTAGGTTCATTTTATCACTTCAAGCTTTGAATCAACGTAAAAAGGGGAAAACATTTCGAAACTGAAAAGGGGATTTTGTCCTAGCTTGGTTAATCTTTCAACGAGTCCATTCTATTGCGAATTACTAAATAAGCAGTACCAAAAAAACATTGTCACACATTGTTATCTAGAGATAACTTACACATACAATAGCAAAGAACAAGGTTTGGCTTGAATCAGGCCGGGACTAGCTGCCTCCTGTATTCAACAGAAACGATACAAATCATTGGGTTAATGTTTGTTAAATGAACGTGATTTCAGTGTATACGATATAAAGTACGACAATGGTTGACAAATCGTGTTCCTACTAGGAGTACGTGAAAACGGGTATCCAGAACAGAAAATTTCGAGTACTCGTGTTAGTAAAAAATTAACTTATGAACAATTTAATAATTTTCATGAAATGACTTGAAATTTTAATTTAAAAAAATGTAATACAAGAAAAAATTACTTGTAAATATCAACTTGAGATTATTTCTGATTGTCTATTAGAAGATCACTTTCAAACATTGACCAGGATATGTGTCAATATTACAGACAATCAATTAGAAAATAAACGTAAAGTGAAAACAGAAAATAAAGAGTAATTGATTGTCTGTAATATTGACACACATCCTTGTCAGAGTTTTAAAAATTACTTGTGATTGAACATTTCTCCGAACTTTGACTGCAATATTTGAACTAAAAAAAAACACAAAATTCCTTTTCCTTAGAACAGTACCACAGACGACAGAAAAAATTCAATTAAAGTTTTGAGCCAAACAGTTCTGATTTTAATTTCAATTTACGGAACGAATTTTAATATGGGACGCTGATTTTTTTATAATAATAATAATAATAAGTATTATATAATATCATGAACTGAAGTTGCCGCTGAGTTTAAACTCGGACATAAGTATAGTAATATTTTAGTATTTCGGAACGAATCTTATGACTCAACTTGCATGGGAAAAACATGATGAAATAATAACATATAACCAGACATCATTTCGTAACAACCAGGGAAATACTCGGCAGGTTAAAATTCTCATGCAGTAGTCAACATTCCAGTGCTTACGAGTGTATTAATTCTTTATACAAAGAAATAAATTACCGTAGTGCACCTGAGTCTTCAAACTAAAAAAAATTACATAATCTATTTTAAAACATTAATGGAATACAAGTGCTGTCAAATAAAGCCAAATTTTAACAAGTAAAAATCTATTATAAATAAAGTGTTTTGTAAGTAGCTTTATCCTCCACGTAATTTCTACACAAAAAAAGTCTTAAAAATTCTTTAAGAAAAGAACACAGATTTTTTTTTGTCAGGCTTTAGGGCTCATCAACGTCATTAGAGCCCTCGCAGTTAGGGAAAACTGCAGTTTCACACCATAGAGAAAGTCGTAGTGATTCTTTCCCGTCTGTGGGACTCGCCGAATATCTCGACCATACCCACTAAAAAACTCCTGAATTCAACAAATATCTAAATACAAAGATGAAAGGGAAGAAAAGGAAATAGTTGCCCAACACATTATCTCATAAAAAGGAACAAAAATTCTAAAAATTATAATTTTTAAATTACGGAAAAAACTATAAAAGGAAAGAAAAAAGGGAAGAGGGAAAAATGCATATTTAAAACCTCCCGGGTACTTGTATGAGATGCACCGATCTACTAAAAAAATCAATAGGTTATTAATATTATGCGATTCATTTCCGAGAATTATTAGTAAATCTGGAGCCAGTCCAATTTGTCTCCGTATTCTTGTGCATTTTCTGCAATCAGTTAGTAGGTGACGCACTGTCAGAGAACAACTACACTCCTCACAAACGGGTTCATCATCAAGTAGTAAGAGATACCGATGAGTGAGACGACAATGTCCTATGCGCAGGCGGGTCAGCGAGACCTCGTCGCGCCGGGCTGTCCTACAGGAACTGCTCCATGACTTAACAGAGGATTTGATAAGTCGGAGTTTATTCCCTTCAACAGCCAACCACTCATTGTTCCATTCACTCAGAATCCTTGCCAAGATGGAATTTAGGAGATCCCTTTTTAAAATCGTACAGAAATACACGCGATTCTTGAGGCATGCCGATTTTGCGGAAACGTCTGCTTCCTCATTTCACGTGTCTGGAATTCCAGCAAAACATTACGTTTTTTCCATCACTGTGGAGCGAGAAAAGGTCATCCTGGATGTTATGGATCAGCATATCAGCTGGATACATAGTCTGGATTGCTTAAAGGGCACTTAGAGAATCAGAACAAATCAGGAAATTTGATACGCGGGAGCACTTTGTTGATCGCACTGCTCTCAATATGGCGTAACACTCCGCGGTGTAAACTCTGCACAGGTCGCCAAGACGGTAGTCCCAGGTCTAACAGGGAAACATCACAAAACAGCCGACACCATCAGTTTGCTTCGACTCGTCTGTAAACACACGAATATGTCCGGTGTTTGTCGAGGATTAGGTGAAAGTATACCCTCAATATTGCGGCTGGAGTGTTGTTCTTGTCATGATACAGGAGGTCGAAACTAATCTTCGGCTTGTGAGGAACCTTACTGAAACTTTGATTTAAGACGTTAGGTGTGTGTATAATCAAGATTTCCAAAATTTGTTTACAGCGATATACAAAAGCTTTAGTTGCTCTCAGAGAGTTGTTGTAGAACGGATGAAAGAAGAGGAAGGATGAAATACTGCGTTGTGTACCAGATTGTCGGGTAAAGTTAGTACGTGGGAAAAGTGTCGTAGCATGAGGAATGTCCGCCGGAGGTAAAGAGATGGTTCGCCATTCTCGGCATAAAAACTCGGAATGGGACTAGTACGGTAGGTTCCCGTGACAAGTTGGGATCCAGCATGATGGACACTATCCAACTTCTATAAATAGCTTGCGCGAGCAGAGCTATATACAACACAGCCATAATCGAGCCGAGGTCTTATGAATGCTCGATAAAACTGGAGCAAGGAGGAGCGACGAGCGCCCCATTGCTTGCTGCTCAGGTACTTCAATAAATTCAGAGACTTTAATGTTCTCGCTCTTAGGTCTGTCAGATGTTCAATCCAATTCAGTCTCTAGAGCTAGAAATTTTACGGCAACACAGAATTTTACAACGTTGTTCCCCAGGGCGAGGTGAGGTTCCGCCAGAGGGCTAGGTCTCCAACTGAAAAGAACACATCGTGTTTTTTTTCAGCAGAGAGACGAAAGCCACTCGTCTTTGACAAGTGGTATAATATATTGAGGACGAGTTGGATTTGTCGCTCCGCACCTGTGAAACTCTCTAGTGAACAAAAGGTGGCAAATTCGGCGACAAAAAGAGAGTGTAGGACAGGAGTCTTTACAGAGAATGTTATGCTTTTAATGGCCACTGCAAATAAGGTAATTCTCAGGACTGAGCCCTGAGGAACACCGTTCTCTTGAAGGAGACCTGAGGTGTCTCTTCCAATTCTAGCAGAAGGAATGCTGACACAAAAAGGACAGTAACATCACAGGAATATATCCTCTAAGTCCCCAGGGATAGAGTAGTTTTGAAATGCCATGACGCCAAGTAGTATCAAAAGCCTTCTCGATGTTAAAGAATATTCCGACGACATGTTGTCTTCGGACTAAGGAATCTTGAAAAGCCGTTTCCAGAAAAAGTAAGTTCCATTCCGGGGTGGAATGGAACTTACTAAAACCACACTGAGATCGACTCAGCAGTTTAAGACATTCAAGATACCAGATGAGACGTCGGTTGATAAATGTCTCCGGTTTTACCAACGCAACTCGTCAAGGCAATGCTTCGATAACTACTGATGGCCGTTTTGTCCTTTCCTGATTTTAGTAAAGGGTCTAGCGTTTCTCCCTTTCACGAATTAGGGAATACTCCATCGGATCATGAAAGATTAAAGATATACAGTAGGTATTCTTTCGATTCGAGCCTGAGTAACCTGAACATTTCATATTGAATGAAATCAAGGCCAGAAGAAGTGTCGTGGGCTGTCCCTAGAGCTGACTCAAGTTCCCACATAGAAAAGGAAGAGTTGTAGGGTTCCCAGTTGGTGGAACGAAACGTCTAAGGAGGTACTCTCTGTTATATCCCTTTTCCTCGCGAAATCAGGATCGCAGTTTGCTGTAGGTGTTAGATCAGCAAATCATTCAGCCATCACGGTTGCCATTTCTCTGATGTTGGTGAGAACCTGACCCTGATAATTGAGTCCAGATACTGTGAATCGGGAATACCTTCCAGATATCTTTCGGATTGACTCTCATACTTTAGTGGACGATGTTGATCTCCTAATGGTATTTAGAAACTTTTTCCAAGAGGTTGATCTGGGTTCTTTGATGGTTCTGCGCGTTTTTGCTCTAGCAAAGCGATTTGCGGCGAGGTTTTGCAGAGATGGACTACCCTTAAATTTCCGCAACGCTCCTCGCCTCGCCCGAATGGCGGACTGACATGCGTCGTTCCACCACGGGACATGAGGTCTTTGCAGAAACATAGATGTTTTGGGAATGGATTCATCAGCGGCGTGATGAATCACCTGGGTCAGATGGATGATGGTCGCTACCATGCAGATCATCTACTACCTTACATTGAAAGATATCAGCAACTTCAGGAGAGCAAATTGTCAGTGTGTACGCTGTGTGTTTTGAAATCTCCGAGGAGGAATGGTCGAGGGAGCTGGTGAGTTAAATCCGAGAGAAATTTCCGAAAAATCTCGTGTCGGAAGAAGATATATTTAACACACGGTAATTGTTGGTACGCTGTGAATTGTGACTGCTATATCCTGGATTTGAATTTGTAGAACAGGTGAGCAGAGGATAGTGTTTCTAACAAACGCAGCGACTTCATCTCTTGCTCTATGTCCCTTGGAGTCGTCATATCTGAAGCTGAGTTATCCCCGCAGAGAGGGTGAGTGTTCTGGTGAAAGGTGTGTCTCTTGTAGGCAAAGACAGATCGGATTGCGACGCGCTAAGAGCTGTAATTCTTCATGTTGAGATTTATAGCCATTAAGGTTACACTGATGTATGGAAGCCATTACGATTTAGAACCTCGTGGGTCGGGATCCTGACTGTACATTTCCGCGTCACCGTCGGACAATGCACAATCGGATTCGAAGGAGGGTAGGGCCGAGAGGTTACTTTTACGTCTTCGCGACTTTTTGGACTTGTTTGTCTTTTTTATGAAATCGGTAAAGTGTACGGGTTTAGTTCCTGAACCCTGCTTTTTCTTCTTATGTTGCGTTGTACGTTTCACACTGCTGGATGTAGATGGACGGGGTTGCTGTGAGTAGATGGAGGGGATCGACCTTTGTTGGGAGATGGATTTTTCTTTGTTGAAGGCTTGATGGAGAAACTGACTTTTCTGGGTGAACTTGTTTATTTCCACATTTGCACTGACAAGTACACGTTGATTTCGTGCACATGTCAGTCTGAATGGAAATTGATCTCTTCTGCACGGGTGTCTTAGCAGAGTTGGAGTTGCTTGTAGAAAATACACGGTACGCGGCGCTATGATTCTTGCGAGCATAACCAAAGAAAAGTTTGTCCAGTGTCTTCATTTCCTTCACTTTCTTGTCTTCGAGAAAGGCGACACACTCCTTCCTCCATAACCGGTGGCTGCCTGAGCAATGAATGCATTTGGCAGGTCCCGGGCGTGAAAGGTCGGGTTTGTGTGTCCCCTTCCCGCGGGTATCACGGCCCTAGGAGGATGTCGCTGTATGGCCAAATGTTTGCCATTTGAAACACCGCAGAGAAATTGGAATGAAGGGTCGCATCGGAAGGGTAAGTCAACCAGCTTTTAGATATTTCGACTCTCGTTTGCTTTTTCTTCTGTAGTGGGAGGACTGTGTACCCTCGGCCCTTCGAAGATGCTTGTTTGTGTGACTTCCCCTGCGGTCCACCAGCTCCGCAAGATGACCTGTTATTATTCATGCGTATGGATTGTATTTCATCCCCGTGTTCCCCACACGCCACGGAGTCTAACAAGGGGACACCCCACTCGGGAGCCAGAGTTGACACGGGGACACGCAGTGTTCTTTAAGAAGGGTTGCTCCAACGCCGCCGACCAGCCGGAAGGACCCCCTTAGTGCCCCCGCTCCTCACCAGGAATTCAGTCGAAGACCTAGTCCGAGCCGATTGGTCGGGGGTGGATTAGCCCCCGATCGTCCGTCTAGGAGAAGTCGAGTTCAAATCAAGTGTATTGGATGAATCATATAAGGAAATCCTTCTACGGTTGAATGGCCCTGAACTCGCCAGGATACTCATTCCTTCCGACACGAATCGACATACACGGCAAACACATGGGTGAGCGTTCAGCACACAGAGAAGGCCAGTAAAAGAAGATAAAAGCGATAAAAGTGTAAAATATTGGTAAATAGAAAAGAAAAGTAGAGGTATTGAAATTCTCGAGAACCTTCTCAGTATCCCATCGTCAGGACGTGGACCAACTCACTTCGACGGCTACACAGAAATCGATATGATTTTTCCACTACTAATAATAATATACATAGTTTTATAGTATAATAATATGTTTTTTGAAAAGAGGAAAATTGATTGTTGTACAAATACTGACATTAATCAATCTTTGGAATTTCATTAATGGAAATAAAAGACACTTTTCAAGACTAACAACCAGTTTTCTATCACAAAAACAGTGTTTTCTAAATTCTTCTTGCATTTTCTCAATGAAATATGATGAAAATATTTACATTTATAACACCAGTGACGTATTGTTAAAGGTACTCAAAGAAATCCAAACACATATAACTGTCAAAGTTCCGGCCAGTAACACAAGAGCGAAATTGTGATAACGATATCCAATTTAATATTTAAGATTTATTATTAAAATTAAGACGAATTATTTAAATACATTATTTCACGTCAATCCCAGGTAATATAAGCACTGCACCTCGCAGATTTAACAATGGATAATTACGAGATAGCCCTCTTCTTCTAAGCGTAGTCAGTAAAAAAATGTAAAAGTAATTTTTTAACCTGAGGCAATTCATCTAAAAGACTTCTGCCTTCACACCACTTAACAAACATTACAGAGAAAAGTGAATTATGTCGTGAGTGCCCTCCGCTCGTTCAAGCTTCAGTCAGCTTGAGACCTTCAAGGAATTATTTGTTGGACCAGAAATTTGCTGGCAATGTTTAAGTATTTTGAAAATCTGCTGTGTGTCAGACGGGGATCCCAATGCATGGTATGTGGCTGAAACTTCCGGTTTTAACGACTTTTTCAGTCATAAACGATTTATTTGTTGTTGTTTTTTCTTCGTTGTATTGGTTAAGTTCTAGAACATATCGGAATAAAATATATTATTCCTTTATAATTTTACGACTAATCCACAAACTCTGTACATTGTTGACAGTTCTATGCTTTTCTCTAGTGATGTGACCAGAACCGCGACCGAACTGCGCTATGTATTTATATATCTTGCTTATGCTTATTATCTCTTCTTTATAATAAGTCAAGGAATACCAAAATGAACAAATAAGAATTGCGTTAGAAAAGAAAAGAAATATATTATAGAATTATATAAGTTAGTATTTCTTGATAAAGAGGGTGGCATTCGTACTATCAATATTTATATTTTTTATTTATTTACTATCAGTATGTGATACGAATGTTCATCGCGGACATTCTTGGGGCTTTGGGTCTCGCCAACGTGAAGGTCATTAGAGCTCTTGATTTCATATAATCCGGCTGAAGAGTTAAACGCAAAAGAGAACGCGAAACAAAGCCCTGATATCCAACCCTTAGGACGGTATTTCACGGTCATATTTCTATGTCGTATCTGATCAAAAGAGAACCTGTCATAGACACGTAGTCATAGTTGAACTATGATCAAAGCTTGTACATTACACGGTCGTATTTTTATCATAGATATATTACATAGACATATGACAATGTAATACCGGTCTTATCTACACAATCGTTTCGATGTGTACGTCATCGGGGGAAACCGCGTCTACGCCTCTTGGATCGTCCCTCTGCGTGTGCAGCCAATTCATCAGCTGCGAGAATGAAGGTGGCCGTGACCCAGAGGGAAGGGTGCCAGAGTTTCTGCATGGAGACCGCTGCTGGCGACGAGCTGTGCACGTACGCCTTCTCACACGAGCGCGACCGAGACAGAAATGAACTGACTACGCGCTACGAAAAATATGTCCAAAATTTCAGAAATCGAAAGCTTATAACACGCATCGAAATTAACTCATTCTTTCCGAATAACAACATCAGCGTTTCCCGAACTAATTTGATGAGTCCAGGTTTATTTGTCAATTTTCTTTTATAAATTCACTCTTGTGTGATGTGATTTGGGCAGAAAGCATACGGAACCCAATATTTCCGTCCGTAAAATTTGCTAAATTAAATGAAGCACAATTATAGTCACTATCTTTAATTCTCTGAACCCTCCAAACAAAAACGACTATAGGAAATACTGAATACATGCTTTGTCTCCCTCATATTCTTCGTAATACCAGAGACACATTTTTGGTCAACCATTCAATTTAGTAGCATTGGTACAACCATACGAAAATAATAACAATTAAAATTTTAAATTTGTTGTCAATTGGCTTAAAAATTATAGGACAAGAGTATGCATTTTCTTTTAATTGTTACAATCAACTTTTCTAATTAGTATTTCAAAACGAGTGCACGAGTATTTTAAAGCAAGTATTTTAGTGACATAATGCAAACTTTAATAACAGTTGCTCAATTTAGCAATATATTGACACAATTTATCCTTAATATAATTTAATAAAGTTTGCATTATGTCACTAAAATGCAATGTAATTCTCATAAAATCGGACTACGTACTTATTTCTATTATATTAATCTGCCTCTTTGCAGTATACAATGTGAGTAAAATACAAAAACGTTGTATCACATATTTTCAAATACGAACAAAAGAAATAAAATCGTGTCAAGCTTTGCTAACGTTCACAATCATTCACGCAATATTTTGCTATACTTATATTAATCACAAGATGGGTCATTTATCATTTATTGCTACTTTCGTATTTGATTATAATTCTATGCGATTTTCGTATAGTAATATTAACAAAATAATAACAGAAATCTTACATTACAGTCAGAATATATAGGTTACTTATAATGGAAACGAGAGTTTACTAAAGTTTTGTGTTTTACATTCCTATAAAATTGTAATACGAAAAAATTTTCTGGATACACGCAACACAGCATTACCTAGCAGTAATGTGTAATGAATGAGTAATACTTCTTCTCTGCCCATGACCATCATGAAGTTCGTATGTTTCTTGCCCGGTTGCAAGGTAGATCAGAACCATCTTTAAGACCTGTAAAGCTGGAACAACCATCAGGGTCCAACTGAATCTCATGGGGGAGAATTTAGTGCTATTTTATTAATAATTAATTTGTATGAAATAACATTTATTACTATAGTCATTAAAAATATGGGACACACACACACACCTTCAATTCCACTAATGGTAAAAATGTGGCATTTGTTAATACAAACTAATTACAAATGTATTACTTCAAAAAAAAATTTCTTACTTTTGTTACAAAACAAATAATCGCTGTGGTCCCAGTTTCACCTAGTTCCAGTTTCTTTAAAATCATCATTTGAAACATTTATAATTTAATTTTGAAATTTAATTAACAGTTCCTGATGACGGATCCAATTCCGGTTCCGAAATGTCGAACTTTCTCATAATATGTAATATAATACTGGGTATATATAATTGAAGAATGTATAATTTCTATAAAAAAGCTTGCACTAATATTCCAAATCAAGAAACCTTTAAGACAATCAGAGAAAGTTGGTGTGTAAATCATTTTATAATTTACGTCAACATGGGGTTTCTGGCAGAGTCTAATGAAATCGAGTCCGTAATGCTAGAAATAACGACTTGTTCAGAGGGATACAAAAGAACTGTAGTTATGGGGCGCACGCAAGTTGAAGACCAATTCCTCCAACGACATCGAACATTCCGATTTTGCGTATCGTGGAAGACACACACAGATACAATTCGCTGCGCTAAAGACTGTAATGGACTAACAAAATCAAAAACTGATGAATATGGTACACATTTTCTAATTATCGTTAACATTTATATGCGTATATGCTTGTAAAATTTTGTAACAGAATTGACCTAATTATTAATAATGTGTATTTCTCCCCTTGTATCAGACTCCATCCTTGTATTGGAACCATACAAGTATATTAGCGAAACAGAAACCGGATTCCTTTTGCATCCAACATGACTCTCCTCTTGTGTGGGACACGCCGAATGACTCGACCATACCCAACAAAAACCCTCCTGAATTACCATTCTCCAAACGCTTAGAAGACAGGAAAAGAGACAAAAGCTGTCTAAAACATTATAAAAAACGAAAACAAAGATAGATGTAATCTTAAAGAGAGAAGATGCAAATTTAATGAAAGGGAAAAAGGATGTAAATCCAAAACTTCCCGATAACTTGTGGGTGGAGCCCCGATTCATTTATGGGTTTAAGTCGTGACATGCAAATAAAGGTCATATACTGTGCCAAAGGCCACATTCTTGAAGGAATCCAACATTTGTTATTCACGGAGAATAATGCTTTCTGGTTTATTTCCCTTGTCATCCGAATGATCCAGATTTTTGTTTATCCGTATTACTGCCGGTTCCATATAGTCCGGTTCGGTGAGTTTGAACTGGCTATTAACACGGCTCGGTGATTAGAAAAGTCTTTTAAGCGGCGTTTGCACAACGAAGAAGGTTTGTAAAACATTTTTAACATATAACGTTTTGCTATGAGAAATTTGCAGTATTTAATTTCCGTCCCTAACGCATGCTTCGATTTCGAATCTGGAATCTGTGCAGGTACAGATCATGGTAGATTACATTTTAACTACCCATGCGATTAAATAGATACGTAAATTATGTTCACTTTTATTCAACCGGACTATTTTAGTTCCCTCAATAATGACAGACACTTATTTGCCCCGTATCTGCTAGTTAGAGGCAAGTGTCACTCTATCCTACGAAGCATTACCGCATCGTTTGAAATTAAAATGTGAACAGGACATCAGAGCACTTATGTATAGTACAAGAACGCACATTTCAGCAATCAAATCATATATTTAAACCTTAAGACTGACAATGAATGAGATTCTCTAGCCAACCGCGATTTGTTTTTCTTCATGCTTCACGTTCACACAACCAGCTAGGTCGAATTGATCGACTGGAAGGCACACAAAAAAAGGCATGGTCACGGATTACCAGCATAGTCGTACACGCCAGTCATTTATCCCAGGTCTCATGTCAGTTAACATCTTTTCTGGAGAAATTCTGCCTACCTGACGGATAAAGTAGTCATTCGAATTCGCGAAATTCTTAAATCTCATCTAGAAAAGGAGAAAGTAAAAGCTCCATCTGGTTGCGTACATTTTTATTTTTGTTGGGGCTCTACGGCTCGCCGACAACGAGGTCATTGGAGCCCTAACACACCTGAACATTTCGTACAAAATGAACAAACTCTAAGGCATTTGTATATTAATGTATAAGATCGAAAGGCGAATTAATAACAATCTGAAGACATCAGGTTTGTAAGTGACGCTTGGTTTGCTTTTCAATTAGCCACAAAAGGAATACGAAGATTACATTTCAGGTATTTTATTCAAGGATATCGCATAGCACTATTGATATAGCATACTGAACGCAGAACATAGTGCTGATTGCAGTAGCTCCAGCTGTCGGAATTTTTTAAAAGATGAACCGTACAAGCATGTAAGGCGTAAGGAAAACAAAATAATAAATTGATGTTCTTTTTCTTAGTAATTGAAAATAATATTTTGGAATTTTGCATAATCTGCAAGATAGTCCGAAGGAAATGAGATTATTCTCTGTCAAGGTGCTTTAACACCAGTCAATCGTGCTTCCAACAGATTTATGTCGTTAAGGAGAAGAATCGTACACAATTTATTTAGAATTATTTTATTAAATAAAACTTTTTACAATGTCACAATTACTCGGACATAGTACAATGAAAGAAGTACACCAACGTCAACTCCTGCTGATATGCAATTGCTCTTCAGAAAGCTAAAAAAATAGTGTTGTCAAGATGTAACTCTTATCTTGTAGCCGAAGCGATACCTGAACATCGGTCCCAGGCCGAGGAAATAAAGCGAAAGCGAACAAAAATATATAGTAAGCTGGCGTTTGCCCATATGCTTTCGCGACTTGCCTGAGCGATATGAATATCATGAATGAAGCTCGTACAAAATGTATCGAGATTTGTCTAAAGACCTGTCGCGCCACATGTGGAAGAGAATCTATATGGCACAAGCTCATACAAATAGACATGTATCTCATAAATGTACACAAGAGTAAACATAACTTAAGAATTAACTGAGTTTAGATTTTTTTGTGAATGGCGCGTTCCGTTCCCTGCCACCATAGTGTGGGATCAGGAGCTCACTCCAATAGTTTCAATGGACACGTTTCTGTAATGTGCGCTCGACATTTTTAACCTCGTTTCGGACAGTAAAACAACGGACTTAGAATCAATGACTCCACAGCATAAAGCTAACATTCTGAAATAATTTTAATCCACTGTTTCAATCAAACGTGAACTTCGATCCAATAACGGATTCACAATTGAAATATAATTCTAGTGAGTTATTAAAGAATTTCCGTAACAATGATCGTATTCAAAAATGAGACCATGTTAAATTCATCTCTACTCTAAAAGCCGTTCTCGATATACAACAACTATGTAACACATACTCAATAGAGAAGGAGAGTTTCAAGAACGAATGGCATTTGCTCTAACCAGATGCGGTTTTAGGCATAGGCAATGTAGCCAATTGCCTAGGGTCGCAAGATTTTAGGAATGTCAAAACAAATAAGTGAAAACTATCTAATCTACGAATTTTTGCTGGAATTTTTGAATCCGCCTCCACCTTAGGGCCCTTGATCGCAATTGATGGGATGGTCCCTTGCTTGCTTCCGGAGAGTAAATTAGTTTATTGTCCTCCACGTGGTCATACGCAGTCTGTACTGCTTTTTTGACAATAAATTTATTATTATTTGGAAAAAAGTTTGTTTTCTAAATATGTGTTGCATTTTTTAATCTTATCCAAAGACTGATTTTCAAGACTATCGTTGGAACATCAAAGATTTACTTAACTTAAACGAACTTCTCACTCTAAATAATTCTCAAATTCATAATGTATTCACAAATGAACAATTTTTTTATTGGGGCTTCACAGCTCGCCGACATCGAGGTCGTTAGAGTCCTAACATTCTTGTAGAGGTAGGGAAAATGCTGTTGCGCACTAGGGAGAGTTAATGTGATTCTCCCCGTGTGTGTGGGACTCGGCGAATGACTCGACCATATCCACTAAAAACTCTCCTGAAGTACCATATATCGAAACAGGAAGAGGAAACAAATGCTTATAACATAAAAAAATGAAAGCAAAGACAGATGTAAATTAAAAGAAAAGGGAACAAGAAAGAAGGATGTAAATTCATTTCCTCTCGTGAACTTGTGGGAGGAGTCCCGATTCATTTGTGGATTTAAGACAGGACATACAAATAAAGATAAGATACTGTGGCAAAGGCCAAATTTTTGAAGTAATCTCAAGTAAAGGCATATCAACGTCGTTTCATTTTGCCCAAGCATAACGTCCATTCTGTTGGGTAGATCGTGTCTCCGGCGGCTGGTACTATATTTGAGACACTCCAGAAGAAAGTGTTCCACGGTAAGTGTAGTGTTGCACGTTTCACAGATGGGGGGAGGTTCACCGCGTAAGACAAGACCATGGGAAAGATACCAGTGACCAATACAAAGACGTGTAACGATTACTTCTTCACGTCTGTTCGCACGGGATGAACAGGACCAGCTCTTAACGGAGTGTTTCACCTTCCTCAACTTCAAGTCGCAATTTTGCCATTCGCCTTGCCATGCCTTAAGAATAGACGATATTATGGCAACCTTTGAATCTGACGTAGGAACAGTTGAAATGTCAATGATTGCTCTGTGTTCCCCGCTTCGCTGCCTCATCAGCTTCTTCGTCACCTATAATATCCACGTGCCCAGGAATCCAACAAAGAAGTAGTTGAAAATTTGGAACTGCTAGATGACTTATTAGATTCTGAATTGTCAGCGTAAGGATGTCAGAAGTGTACATTGAAGCCACTGACCACAGAGCACTAATAGAGTCACTGCAGATTACCACACGCCGTATTGAAGATAAGAGAATGAACTTCAGCGCCTCAAGGGTGGCATATTTCTCCACAGTGTACACGCCGCAAATGGAATGGAGGCGAAAAGAACGGGTGGACCCTATCGCAGTGGAAAGAAGCACCGACGGAATCGTTCATGACTGAGCCGTCGGTGTATACGTACATATGATCCAAATAGAAAGATTTCATTTCTCTAAAGTGCTGCTGAATGTTCTGCTTTGAAAGTTTAGATAGTCGAGGGTACGTGTAGTTGGTTGAATGAAGAAACCGCGGTGGGAGGAGAGAATGTCGGTGTGTCACCGGAGGAGGGAGGTATGATAATATCATTTTCCTCCGGAAGATTGTTTAAGCGGACACTTTGCTGGGTGGGGTAAAAGGAATGCCTTGCTGTGTAGGATGAACAGAATTTGGGGGAATGGATGTAATGGCGAGTGAGGTTATCTGAAGCTCCCATCAGTTTCACTCCGTAAGATCCAAGTAAAGTATCACGTCTTCTGGTAAGAGATGGTTCGCCAGCGTCTACTAGTAAGCATTCTATTCGACTGGTGTGGAAATCACCGGTTGCAATGCGAAGTCGTGCGTTACGAATGCTTTTCAATTTTTCCTCCTGAATTACAACATATCTCAAAACCACATATAAAAAAACATTGACAAACAAATGAGGGGGATAAAAATGAGGGGAAGACATAACATGAGGGGGGACAAAGAATAAATGGAGACAAAAAATTAGGGGTAGGACAAAAAAAATTAGAGGGATGAGGAAAAAAAGAGAAAATTGAAAGATACCCTAGCTTTAATAGCGTCGGGATCGAAAAGAACAAGAGGTGACTAAGGGAGGTCAGGAAAGAGAAGGGAAGGAGCCTAACACAGGTACGTGGAAGTAATGCCAGACTCAGCTCGGGGCCCCGTGTTTGCCAAACCCGAACTTACTAGATGTAAGTCCCCTGGGGGTTACGAATGCTGTTAAGGGACTTAAGTGTAGACGGTGATGCGGAGGCGTACACAATACTGCCATAATCTAATACAGACCGAACGAGACTTCTATATAGGCGAAGAAGGAAAGTGCGGTATGTACCCCATGATGATGAGCTAAGGCAGCAAAGGAGATTGAAGGATGAGTTGCAACGAGATTAGAGTTTACGTGTGCAATTATGCCAAGTCAGTGTGTGGTTGAACGTGAGACCCTGAGACTTTGCGGAGTCAACGAAAGAAAAATGTGGGCCACGAACAAAAAGTTCTAAATCATTTTGCGCATGGTGTATCCTACACAAATGCATACAACATGACTTGGAAGAAGAAAAGGTAAAGCCGGTCGACATGCGCCACTCGTGTAAACGGTTTGGAGTTGCCTCTCGATGACAGAGATTCTGCTGGGCAAACAGTAGATGACGGAGTCGTCAACGAAGAGACGCGTGTACCGGTTCTCGAATCACTGACGCAATACTCTTTATGTTTACGGAAATAGAGTTTTTTGTGGGACTTTAGGGGTCATCAACGGCAAGGTGATTAGAGCCCTTGAATATAAGAGTTACACTCAGGATTGCGCCCTTAGGGACACAGTTATCCAAGGGATGACCATGTGACAAATAAGTACGGATGCGGAAAGACTGTTGAGATAGGAAACTCTCCAGGAACAGAGGAAGAAGAACTGGGACTCTCCACGCGTGCAATGTGCGTAGGACTCCGTACCTCCAGGTTGTTTCATATGCCTTTCAGAAGTCAAAAAAGATGGTGATAAGGTGTTCTCTCAATACAAACGCTGATGAGATAGTGGATAACACAACAAGATTCAGGTTGACCGCTGTCTGAAACCACTTTGCATATTGGTCAGAAGGTTTCACGATTCCAGAGACCAAACAAGGCGACGATTGATCATTCTTTCTAACAATTTGCAAACGCAGTTGGTCAGAAGCGGCCAAAAGCGTGAAGGAGTAGAACGATCTTCTCCGTCCTTCGGAAGTGGAATATATATGGCTTCACGCCATTGAACAGGGACGATTTTCTCATTCCAAATAGGGGTGTAGAGTTTCAGGTTGAATGTTATGCCTATCTCTGGAAGATGTTTTCAACACGCAAGGGAAAAGGTTATAGAATTGAGAGAAGAATGTTATATTCCTCATCTGTGCACCTGAGAAATCCAAGTAACACTTTTCGGCGCGAGCTTTCTTTTGGAGAAACGGTGGAGAAAAAAGACAATTTAGAGACTCTTTCGTAGTGCAATGCACGTTCCTCAGCGATGGCTTCAGGTGAAGTATAAAAGCGAAGAAATAACTTTACGGATGTTTGTACATATAGCAATTCGTAATTGTTCAGTCGAAATTTAAAGAGAAGAAAAGCCAAACATTTAAATCCTCCTCTGAATCGAAGGCTGAAGGCCTCACATTTCCATAGAGGTAATATTCGCGGTAATTAATTCTTAGAGCACAATAGGAAACTCTAGAGAAATCATTACAATGGAGTCCAAAACCGCGAAGAAATAGGACTATTCATCGTTGACTGGTAGCATCTCTTCGAGGGCGCTTTTCGTGGTTTACGAACTCGATGCTGAACATTCATCAACTGCTGAATTCTCTACTCGGTATGGACTCAATAGTAACTAATAAATCTGCGTACCACTAACGCAACATACGATTATGAGCAGAAAAAATGATTTTATTAAAAGTGGTTCCCAAATATTTTAATTAAAAGTTCTTTCTATCACAATGCTTCTGAACTCGATAAAAAAAACAACTCTATACCCGGTCCCCATTACTGCCATTTCGGGAACGTTCTGGTGCCTGTTTCACACTTTGTATATGCAAAATAAATAACAAAATTATAATTTCAATAGTATTTCTAAGTACAATACTTCCGTACAATATACCTGATAAACATGAAATCAGCATTTGGGCAAGTCTTGGCAAGTGTAAAAAGCAATGGATTGGCAATCTGGCAATTCACTTGTGAAGGCTCGCTGAAATGCCGGTTTAGGGCTGTGATCTAACACTCGTGAACACCAGCGATGAGAGCAGAGAGAAGAGCGACGCGGAGATGCGAGCAGCGCGACTCGCAGCGAGAAGCGTTTATGTTGGAACAACGATAGGAGTCGTCATCGGCACCTGAGCATGCGCGATCGCTCGAAACTAAATAAGCGTGTAATTGACCGTTCGATTATCTCACATTACTACTTCACTTCATTTGCGTAGTCACTTCCTCTGTTGATGCGTTTTTTTATCCTTTTTCGCCCCACAATGGAACTCATCGGTAGACTCAACGAAGACGCAACGCTTCAATTGATCAATATCAGTTGATATTTACTCAGTGATGCTGTTTTTCCACTGAATTCTAAATAGTAAGTATTGTCTGCTAAAAAATGATCGTTATTTATTTATTCATATATATTAATCTGTAACACATTTCAAGTTCTGCGCTGTCACTCCAGTACCATGGCTTGTATGGAAGAAGTTCTGTACTTCTCTCTTCGAATGCTTCGCAAATAAGTCCAAAGTTCACAATTTCCGCAACAACAGTGTGCTACACAATAACAGTCGGAAAAATCTATATCTCAATGCATTTGGGACACTTTTTCAATAGTTTCACAACGCTACAATTCGGGTTATTAGGCGTGTCGCTTGCACACTCTTTCGAGTCTATGTGTAGTGCAGGTGGTAGTGTTGTCTCTCATCACCAAGTCATCCCGGGTTCGATTCCCGATGTAGCTTTCACATTAATGTCCCAGTTCATATAGCTGTGACTATTGAAAAGCATACCTTCCTTCCTCTATCCATCTCCTTCTAGTATTAATAACTCTAACATTTACTAACTACTTCTACTAACCCCTCCACGTGGGCCAAGTTGTTGGTAAACCCAGCTAACAATGACCTTCCACCCAACTCATATCGCTCCATGTAGATAAGCTTCAATAAATAATAATAATAATAGCACGCTAGATTTCCCATTTACAAAAAAATCTGTGGAGGGTAATTGGGGAGTTCTTGGAAATCACACGTGGCTCTCCATATTTTAATTATTTGGTACTTGCAATGTTTACAACAGTAGACCTTTTGTTTAAACCAATTTTTTTTAAGGCACTATTAGTTGGAACATCAAACAAGTCATTTATGAAAATTTTTCAATTTTTTTTCTTATTCAATTATGATGTTTAATAAGTTTTTTTTCTCTCTTTTAAACAAATGCCTCAATTTACGATATTTAACTTTCAAATAGTTGAAAGTGAGTCTGAATGTATAGATCCGTGGCTACGGTGTAAGCGTGCTCGCTCTTTACCAAGTCATCCCGGGTTCAATTCCCGGCGGGGCCAGAGAAAATTGTAGCTTTTTTATTTCTATGTCTCAGTTCATATAACTGTGGTGCTTGAAAAGTTCATCCTCTGAGGCTTACGACCGCAGTTGTAGTANATTATCTCTGGACGCTGTCCCCCCCCCACTCCCGCACAATGTGTCGAGTGAGTAAACTCACACAGAACTGAGCCTTACTAACACTCGTCATCGTGGTCCTTAGTTGGCCGCAACGAGAAATGCAATTAGTTCACAATTAAACACAATAGAAATTGGTGAAATTAACTTATAGAATAGGAAGTAAGGCGGGCAATTATAGCCTTGTCATTGTTATTGAGTGTAGTTTCAGTTAATTTTAAATTGCCGTGGCAATAATGAAAATTATTGTAAGGCATGTAAATTATTGTGCTGTGTAAGAATCGAGGTCTATCAATGACCATTTTAACGTGATTATACGTGATAAAAAGTGTCAAGTTCACATTTAGCAATAAGTAAAACAATGAACTTGATATGTGATCACACTCCATTTGAGACCGAAAGATGCTTTCATTCAACATACATAAGATTTTTTCCGGAAGTTGTTATTGGTAAAGGTCATAAACACGAGTTAATGCCTTCTCGTTCACTTAATCTCTTTGTAATTACATTAATATAGTAAATAGGTATGTATGACATTATCTATGCGATAAAAAGTAGACTGCGAAATAAAAAGGAAAAGATATGACAGGAAAGAATAACTCATTCATACAGTGGTCCTTGTGTTAATGCAACTCCGAGAGCAAAGAGGATGGAGAACGAGTATTTTGCTGAAATATTCCTTATATTATTACCAAGATTGTTCTCCACTGTTTGGCCGCCTCGATAGAGAAAGAACGAGAGAATTTCTGAGTTTTGTGTCTGGGAATTAAAAGAACTAGTTTGGAAGAAGAACGAGTATTTAGATTATGTCCATTGGAAAAAGGAATA
This sequence comes from Laupala kohalensis, assembly GCA_002313205.1. Classification (NCBI taxonomy): domain Eukaryota; kingdom Metazoa; phylum Arthropoda; class Insecta; order Orthoptera; family Trigonidiidae; genus Laupala; species Laupala kohalensis. The sequence goes on along the minus strand of NNCF01125986.1, from coordinate 1,179,549 downwards.
GAGATAGATTGGGGTTATAGTCTGAAGTATTTTATGAAGGAAAAGAGAATGGAATTTCCGTCAGACTTTCAGTTTCATCCAATCTGCTTTCATGTAGTAGTCAGTCAAGCGATCGTATCGTTTCAGTCCAAATGTAAAGCGAATACAGGTATTCTGAATCTTTTGAAGTCTGTCTGCGAGAGTGGAAGGGATATCTTGGTAAATAATGCCACAGTACTCAAGATGAGGAAGGACTAATGACTAAGTGAGGAATTGTTTTATGGGTTCGGAGAGTATGTGTCCAACATGATTGAGAGAGCGCAGAGAATTATAAGCTTTTTTGCAAATGTACGTGATATGATCTGTCCATGAGAGTGTTTCGTCCATTATAACACTGAGATTTTTTACGTTTGGAAAAAAGGGAATTTTCACATCACAAATACAAAGGTCTGAATGAAGCGTGGATCTACACCGACAAAGTGAATTTTTATTCCCGAATATTATTGCCTGACATTTTCTGGAATTAATTAACAGATTATTGCTTAGTGACCACAGTCGGATTCTTTCAAGTTCATCATTAAGTAAATGTATATTGTTGCTTAGTTGATGTGGAGCGCAGGAAGAGTACAATTGGAAGTCATTGGCGTAGATGGGGTAGCGTGATGAGAGTATGGAATTTGGAAGGTCGTTAATGAATAAGGGAAAACAATACCGCCTTGGGGCACTCCGCTGATCAGAGGCAACCAGGTAGAAAACTTTTCATTGTGAGTGACACATTGAGTGCGTCCTCGTAAGTAGGAGCTCTGCCATTTGTTGAATGGTTTGGAGAATGAAAAGAAGGCAGATAGTTTAGCTTCTAAAATATCAAAGTCCACTGTGTTGACTTTGCTGAAGTCGAGGAGAATAAGTACAGTCACATCTCCTGCATCTAAGATCATCTTGATATCTTCAGAAATTTTACTAAGAGCAGTTTGTTGGCCTGGGTGAAATCCAGACAAACGTGTCCAGTTTATCTGTTTCGAAAATATGCTCAGTGATTTCACTGTAAACAATATATTCTAACGCTTTTGAAAGTGTTGGTAAAAAGCTTATGGGACGGAAATCATCTAAAGATGAGGGGGAAGAACATTTAGGTATTGGTGTGACCAGGGATTGTTTCCAAGTCGACGGAAAAAAACCCGAGTTAAGTGATCCACTAAAGATGCCCGTGATAATGTGAATGATAAACGGTAGGATTTTATGAATTATCATGGCGGTGATACCATCAATGTCAGTTGTTTCGATTTGATTTTTATAATTGCTTTAAAGACATCAACAGTCACATTCAAGAAATAAAATTGTTCCTTTGGTGCAGCGTTCATCCGTATCACTTCAATGAGAGTTTCTTTGTTTTTTAATAACTGATCGTTTGAGTTGTGAGCAAAATGAGAGTTCAGATCTTCTAGAGGAGCACATAAGTTATGAGATGATTTACTGTTACCTACTCCAAATTTCCGTAGGTGATTCCATATAGAGGAAGATGATATTCTTGTACTTAGAACGGAGTTAGCATATCTTTTTTCTTCGCGTTTCTGACCGATTGAGTACATTTATTACCAAGCTTTTTGCATAGAGAAAAAGAATATTTCGTGAGTGGAGGATCATTTTTAGTGTTGTATCTGAATGTGCGAAAGGCTGCGTCTCTTTAGGGCATTAGAGAATGAATTTCATCGTTAAGCCACGGGGCTGGGAAGCGCTTCACTTTTACAGGGCAGAGGCTATCGAATACTAGGGTTATAAATTGACTTAGGCAATTTGATTTTATCATCCAGATTCCTAAAGACATAGATTTGATTCCATGGGGTGGACTTTGCCCTTTCAAAAAACGTTGTCTCATAAAAATTGTTAAAATTACGAGAGTATACTATGCGTGGTCCATTTTTCGGTACTTTAAGTGAAAATAAGGCATACACAATATCGTGGTGTGATAGGCCGGAAGCAGTATGTTGCCCATACTTAAGAATATGTTCTTTATTTTGATGTAAATAAACAATCAAGCCAAGATGGATCTGTGGAGGCATTGTGTTGATAGGTATTTTGAAGTGTTTTTTTTTGTTGGGCTTTAGGGCTCGTCAACAGTATTTTGAATTGGACAAACGGTCAAGTTGTAAGATGAGAAAGAGTTTAGAAGAGTTTTGCTCAGTGATGATTTGTTTACGTCTATATTGAAGTCCCCCATTATAACACAATTATTATAATTAATGAAACATGCGGAAATTGCTTCTTTCGAAGTTGTCTCTGCCTGAGGAGTTATAAACGACTCCAATGAGAATTTTCTGTTGTTTCTGCCTGAGGAGTTCAGTGAAGTTGTCTCAGCCTGAGGAGTTATAAACGACTCCAATGAGAATTTTCTGTTGTTGTTTTTTTGTCAAGATTTTCATGAGAAGAAATTCGATGGTATTTCCGGAAACGTTTTCAGATTTCGAAATAATTTTCCCGTTGAAACCACTTCTGCAGTATAAAGCGACACCTCCACCGCGTTTGATAAGCCGATCATTTCTGAAAAGTGTAAAATTAGGAGGAAGTTTTCAGATTTATGATGGGGCTGAAACCATGTTTCAGAAACCAGAGCAATGTTTTACAAAAAAAGAGAAACACATCGTTTTACAAAAAAAGAGAGACTTAGTTTTACAATAAACAAAAAACAATACAGCGCCATTTCTTTCACAAAATAAGCTTGTAAGAATATATGATTTATTCTGCGATAATTCACCCCTGCTTTTCTGAAATAGAGGGACTCCATAAGACCTCCTAGGTTAGAGAGACCATTTTCGGATGGTTGGACTGAAATTAGGGCAAAAAATCGGTAAAAAGGTAGAAAATTAAGAAACGAAATAACTGGTCGCAAAAACTAATCAGGAGCAGAGTGTTGAAGAACAAAATAAATTATTGATTTCGCTTCATTTTAAAGCAAGAGTAAACGACTCACTCAGTGGGAGAAGCGAGAAAAACGTTCGCAACTGCGTTGTCATCGAGGGAATATTTGCGAGAAGTATCGTCTTAATTCGTGTCAATCCAAAGACTGAGGCCGACGAATATAATGAAATTTTAAGGGAAACTAGTCTACCAGAGTATAAAAAGCAATAATATTTTATATTAAAGCTCCGTAAAATGTTTGAGTGGACATGATAGAACAAAAGTTGTCAACAATCTTCAATCATTTCGTCCATTTTACATTACTATTTTATAAAATTTAAAAGTGACCATCTTCTGTTCAAATGTCTTAAAACTCCCGAGATGTGAACTAATTCGTATTCTCACCCGAATGTGCGTATTTTCAACCGACCATTTGAAATGGGTCCAAAATAGCATGTGCGATTGATTACTTCGCTAGTGCAATATGTTCATGAAGCGGAAAAAATAAAAACAAAAAAATAAATTAACACAAGATACATCAATAAATTAAAAACAAGTAAAATGAATGAATTGAAGTTCGATAATTTGCGTTTTAAACTATAGTTTTAATAAAGACCATGGTCAATACTATTTTCTTTCTTTCTTTTTGTGGGTCTTTAGGGCTCGTCAACGGCAAGGTCATTAGAGCCTTTGCCAATACTGTAATTATAAATATAAGTAATTACAAGATAATAATCGAGGAAAAGGGCTGCCTAAAATTATGATTTCTCTTAGTCCTACAACACTTCAATTCTGATCTCACTGTTCAAGTTTCGTCGAAAATTGTCCTCGTATTTAGATATAAAATAAATGTTTTAAATCTCACTCTTTTCTGACGGTATATTTTTAAATATAAACAAAAGTAGTTAGAAGGTAATCGTAGAAAAACGTTGCTCATCGTGGCGAAAAAAAAAAGGGAATTATAAAAGACTCCAATGTGAAATCATTTGCATGTTTAGAAATTACGACGCTCTCGTTCTATTCACAATGTTACTACGACGCGCGCGCGATCTGGTAGCAAGTGGCAAGACTTCACAGGCAATGAGCGCTTCAAACGGACTCACAAGTACACTATCAACATCAGGGTGAAGGAAGGTAATACAGCTGATCACAACAAAGAAATTATTCAATTCAAAACATGAATGGGGAATGCAATATTAGCTAAAGTCCATAATGCGTTTCATATTTTTTTAAAAGTGAAAGTGACGTAAAATATAAAAGTAATTTTCTTCGTCTAATATTTCTGTTCGGATCCTTAGCTCGTAATACACAAGACGAATAATTCCTCTAATTATTTTTCAGTCACCTAATATATATTGCAGTTCATAAATTCCACGTCGGTACCCTTAGCGTACACTCATAAGGATAAGAAGATTAAAATTACGTATGAACATTGCATTCGAAACAAAATTGAGAGTACATCCTCAATCAATGATATTTGCATTTATTTAATGTGAGTTCAACAGAGTCCAATATAAAACAGATGAATTCATCAAAAACTTTTCGGGAGTACAGAGTGCGAAGTATTGTGAACATGGAGCACTAGAGTTGAAAACCAATAAAACATTATTGATTTACAGTAAATATGTTAACAGAATTCGACAAATAACCTTTTGATTGTGTCCGCATGTTGGTAAGCAGGAATCGAAGAACTAGCAATAACTAATGATGGAAGACAAACAGTGTAATATCAAAACAATTTGTACACAGAAGAATTTTTTATACTATGGGTCGTCAACACATGAAGGTCACGAAACCGTTTTTATCTTGAGTGGGGGGGGGGATCTCGAACATTTTGTAAACACTATATTAAGTTCGCGAAAAATGTCTAATTTTATTCTTTATTTTCAATCCAAAGTTCGTGCAGTAGTATTTTAACATAAAATATATTTATTTTTTAACATAATTTCGGCAGACCGGAACAAATCAAAGCTCCATCGATAACCAATGCCGGAAGACCAGCAGTGGAATAACCAAAGAATTTGTTTACAGAAGAGTTTTTTAATCTGTGGGTCGCCAGTACTTGAGGGTCTCGAAACCGTTTTGGAGAAGGGTGAATTGCAAAAATTCGGTAGATACGGTTCGCGAAAATTCGGTGAGTATTTTAAGATATAATTTCCAATAATATTCTTTATTCGGAATCCAAAGTTCGTATAGCAGAATTTTAACATATCGCAGTCTGATTCTATTATTATTAATGATTATCTATCCGGTAATGTATTTACAATATACGTCATATTCACGTTATTTTCAGTGTATATTTTTGTATTTCTTTATTTAGACGTCCTGCTCAGTTTCGATTTTTGATTGTTAGTGTTAACTGATTTCCGGAAGAAACAATAAACAAATAAATACTTTCTGGTTATCTTGATAATTTTCAGCTTTGTTAAAATTGTAACCATTACCGCCAGGGTGGCAATCATACACGAATGCTGGGAAAAGCACAAACAAATGCATTGAACAAAAAAAGATATTTCCTAACTATTAGTTCATTTATATCACATTTTAAAAAAGTCTCAAAACCTTTGCGTGGAAGAAGGTATTGGCAAGAGCAGAGTGATATTATTTTACGAAATATACACATGAAAATAATTACAACGATAAAAAGTAATCTTTTAGAAAGAAACATGGCTGACTATTTTCTGTCAAAGCAGTCCAATAAAAACAGACATTCAATACTCACGCTCACATCATGGTCAAATTATAGGACGTAGTCACATCATACATTTTTATACACTATCAGAGAAATCGCTTTCGTCAATCTGTACTTGTCCTTACCTTTTATTTATTTCACTTTGTGCATTCCCCTCCATATTTTGAACACATTTGTGAAATCCAACCCAACGTACAGTGGAGATACTACATTTGGAAATTTAATTTCATTCCTAAACGATATTGAGAGGTGAGCAATAAGATAGATGGAACGCTACAAATAAGTATATTAACTCGTAAAAAATAGGAATTATTTTTTCTTTCTACTTACAGAACGGAATTGATCATTAAGATTTCACATTTCACTGAGGAACAATATACTTGGTAAGATGTATTTCGTATCAGAATACATAACGCTTTTAAGTGCTTGCCTTTGGAACACTGCATTGCATTTTACAATCGCACATTTGAACTAAAACTTCATGCTGTTTTACTTTCTCCGGAGTGATTAAGTACAGAATTTGAATCAGTATGGACGAGCATCATTGATGAAGATAGTCCAGTTCATAATATTTCTAGATATGATAAAGACATATAAGGACGCGACGATAACATTCGAATTACTAATTTGTGAAACCTCACATATCCAATTACTTTCTTGTACTTCTCAAAGTTATGTTTAAGGGTGAATGAATATTTTTTTTATGGAGAACATCCAGCGTAAGTTTAGATATCTCATGATCGAATCTATGGTACCTCTCTATGGTACAAGTGTTGTTTCCAAAATAAAAGAGTCAATCATTTAAAAAATTTCTTCACGTGGTAAAGTCCATTACATAATTGGGTCAAATATTACAATTTGGTAACATTGAGGTTCGAAAAAAAACATTGATTGTTACAAAATTCGTTTATTGAAATATAAATATAATTATTGATACAAAATATTTGCAGTTAGGTGAGTTGCCGTGAATAACAATACATTAAGCAGAAAATAAGAAAGATAATAAGCACAGATTATTTATATTTTGGGTGGTGTCAGCGAGGCTCTGTGGGTAGAGCGCTGAGTTGCTGGATGGATGGCCGGGGTGGGGGGTGGGGATCACACCTCAACATCCACACTGACTCGCAGGCCTACTCAGCCTGCTGTAAAATGAGAATTAGGGTCTATCCGGGGGTCAAACGGGTCGGAGCGTAACGCTGCCCACATCTCCTCCTCCTTGTGCCGAGGTCAAGTGATTGCGGAGCTCTACCCTCCGCGAACCCCTTGGGACCTGTTGTGGGATAGCTTGACTTCGACTATTTATATTTTGGTGAATGTAAAGCCTTATTTTTTCTAGTATACAAGTTAAATTCTGAAAGAAAATATATTTCTTTATTCAGATTTGTGCTAAGTCAGTTTCATTAACCTATTAGTAGTAAATTGACTGACGGGCAGGAAAGGTAACGTCGATATTCTTCATTACAAACTCATTGGCTAGTCTATACATTGAAAAAATTGGATTATTATCGCAATAATCAGTACTGTTCATGTCTAGATGAAAGAGAGTTCTGTCGAGTGTAACCGCACGAGTATCCCACGGAAGCTCATCCAAAACGTTTATGCAGTAACTTTTTATGGATATGTGAGTTTTTTCAAGCCAGTAATTCGTTTGTATGTGTCGGTCAAAACATGTTTAATTTATGATCGGTAACAGACACAACAAATGAAATTGACATAGAAGGGATCGTAAATGTGCGTTTTTCGTTAGTTGGTACGGACTAGAACAACCTACACACGAGACAGATACATACTACATCGGAATAGTACAAAACCACACAGGAGAGACGTACTCACCCGTGGAGAAGACAAGACCAGCATCAGGAGTCCGCCACGCCGATCCTTCGTGAGAAGTAGTTTCCCTGAGAATGCAAAACGAAATTTCCTCTAAATATATAAAATATTACTATTCAAATTTTAACACAGTTACACGGCTAATCGACTATTTTCACTTTGTTCAACCGACACGAGACTTCGCACAAGCGAGTGAGAAAATACGCTCCAGTCAACAATCATGGAATTCTCTCACGCGGAAAAAGTAAACGACGAAAAACTCATTCCATTGTTTGAACAATCGTGAACTGTACATAAAAGTCATACATACAGTAACAATACGTCGAGGAAGTTTCATTCAACTAATCAATTTACAAATAATAATAGAAGAGTACAAAATAAAAGGAAATTAAAATTCAAATCAAACCACATTTATTTATTGCTCTGTACTGAAAATAAACCGATTTGATACAAAATAAAATGCTGAGAAATTTCATAATAAAAATATGCAAAATCACAACGACAATTACACTGTTCTATACGTTCAGAATAATGATATTGATACGGTTAATATAATTTTGAATATGTCTTTTGAATGTATTTTTTAATTAAACACTTTTAAATAAAACAATGACTACATGAAATAACGATTCAAGAAGTGGGAACATTAAAATTCACGCCATTAAAGATAAGGTATATATTTTTTCTTATAAGTGAATTGTTTTGGAAGAATTAACTCACGTGCATCATATATGATTTTTTCCTACGTCCATTTTTCAGTGTATCATGAGGAGACGTGCAAGGCGAAAGAACAGCAGTAAAATTGTCACATGCGTATATGTGTGTGACTGATGGATTCCTTGGGGACAACTCAATTCTCGCATGGAAACGAGAATGTTGGAGGGCTCTGATTCTCATATTTTATTTATTTTATTCTCCATAGGCTTTTGGGACGTAAATTAAAATAGACCGAAACTATTAGTTCGAGAAATTAAATGCCGTGAATAATTTTATAATACTTAGAATAGTTTTCTCACTTATATGCTGCAGGTACTGTTTCTTTCAAACCATTTCTAAACGTTCCTCATTGTTACGAATAAATTAAAAAAACTGGTTGTGTACATTAAAATGTATGTACTTTTAAAACTAAATATTAACAAAAATTAAAATTGTTTATATTAAAACATTAAATACGATTGTGTGCATTAATTCAGTTATCCCATCCTGACCCGGGTAGAAGGTATCACTTGTCTGGCTTTCCATCAGGTAAAGGCGGATTTTATACTCAGGCTTTCTAGATTCTTACCTAGGGGAGGTGGTCAGTTATAATAATTAATCTCGAGATTAGTGGTATTTTATAGTTACGTATTATAAACTATAAATTCCGAATAATCTATAGTCAGATAATATTACGTAATTGTGAACTATCTTTTTATTTTATTAAATACAAAGTTGTTGGAATTCTGTTGATATTGTAATACGTAGCTAACTTCGTATTTTTATCTTTTTAATTGATGGGATGGTCCCTTGCTTGCTTCCGGAGAATATATTAGTTATTGTCCTTCACGTGGTCATATGCAGATTGTAACGGCTTTTTTGACAATATATTTATTTATTTCAAGCAAAACCTTGCAAATGAACTTACTTGCATCGTTAACGGCCAGGTGAAAATTGCGACGGACCAGGAGTCGAAAAAGTGAGTTAAAATTGACATGTGACGTGGGTACGCGGAAACAGGGTGTAAGTTCTTCCAGCACTGGAGCCACCTGTGGTCACTTATCCCCTCTGAGTGAGGATGTGACCCAGGTTCAGACTAACAGGTCGGGTGGATGTTGCGCACGAACTTGGGAGTCGAGCAGGATGGTGCAGTGGACAGCACACCTGCGACCGGAGCAGGAATACCGGGTTCGAAACCCGGACCTTCGCAATTTTCACCTGCCGGTTGACGATGCAAACACTCCTCGAGAAGGTACTCGGAAGTTGTGAGTTGATAATGAACTTCCTTCTCTGTATTTTACATGTCTAAATTAAACCATCTAAGAATTAATATTTTATTGAGATCAAAATGAAATGTGGTTTCCGTCTTGATTGAACGAGTCTTTCTTCAACTGCAAATAACAGTTTTCAGTAACGAGTTACCGATACTTACAGTAAAGAATTAGATTTTTCATTCCTTCTTCTCGTTGAAAATGCAGATTTTTGGCCAATTATCTAAATTTATCAGATACATTAAGCTCATGGAAGAAATCCGTTTCCAGTTTTGTAGAAAGAACGGGCCTTTTGGAGAATAGTCGCGTCACTTCCTTTAGAAATATAGTTATTCCTCCTTATACTGAGAACATTTAACTCTCCTTATTTAATCCTCTTAATGTGATGTAAAATTCTGTAATTTTCCAACAGGTTGAGGTATTTTTTCGGGTGGGGATACTGTGCATTAAAATAATATTTTATTCAATTTTCATTAAATAATATTTAATATAGAGATTACTAATGTTCAGTGCTACACAAATGAAAATATTGTCCGGCGAGGAAAGTTTTTATTTTTGCAGCAGTAAAAAGGTGTCAACGAGAAAGTTATAAGTCATGCGTTGAATTTAAAGTTATAATTTAAACTTTGGACTCCGAGTTTGATTTGGAGGGCAATGTATGATGAAGTATTTGTGGTGCTGCGAAGAGTTTGACTTGTAGTTGAAAACAAATAAATCGAACAAAAAGAAAGAAGAAATGAGAGGCAGACAGAAGAAAAAGTATTGACAATGCTTAGAATATGAATTTAAGAGTCGATATCTAGAATGTGATGTTATTATCATTAAAATTTCGATGTGACTGAGAACGAGCCCATTTTTTCGTACGAGTGAGTTGTGCAGATCGCCATTTGATTAGCATGGACTATTCAGGGACGCACCGACGGGGGTGGACAAATGGAACCACTCCCCCAAGAAAAATTTGAAAATTTATACTGCCACAGATGAAAATAATTAGTGGGTTATTTATGAGCACACGTAAACTACATATTGTTACCAAAAGATGATGTAAATATTTTTGACATTTTCAGGCTTAAACGTTGGGCTATAAAATGTGATGGTTGTCTATGAAAATATCGAAATTATTTAAAACATCTTAAGACATATAAAATTAAATCAACAATGCATTGTTACATAACATTTATGAAAACTCATTGTTAAGATATTTTTGGTTTATGTAGAAAATAAGTTAATTGTTAAGATTATGTAGAAAATAAATAATTCCGATTTAATAATATTAATCATAATAGCATCTCAATAACCTTTTAAAAAAAAAACCCTCCAAATCATGGATGTGTTACTGGGACTGTGTTAGCCGGTGCTTTTAACTGAACTGTGAAGAGACGGAAAAGCCGTGTTGACACGATACGAATTTACTGGGGCTTAGGGTGCACACGATACGAGTCGATGCTGAGGGTTGACACGTCGTTGGTTTTCGTTATATTTACAATATGACTGACATCATGCGAAAAGGAATGGCTACTGTAGCAATTATGGTTATGGAGGAAATAAAATAGAAAAACTTTCGAGAAACTGGCGTGTGGTTAGCAAACGAGTTGGATCCGCAAGTGGATTTTGAGGCGAGGGGATTTAGGAGCATCAGACAAATTTTAAAAGAGGTGGAATTTGAAGATAGTGATACCTACAAAAATCGGATCAACACACTGGATATCACAGTTTGATGAACTTTTAGAACACTTAATGGCAAAATTAAAAAAATGACACAAATATGAGGACAGCTTTATCAGCTACTCAAATGACAAATAACGCTGCGATATCTAGAAGTGAACTTTTTCATTTTGTTTACCTCTTGTAGGTAGTTGCTTCTGATATTGTTTATTTCTTTCAGAACATCAGTCGCATTGAACCCTTTTTTCACACAGTTTCAATCTTCAGTGCGCCCTGACTTTTTATAGTCACGGCTTCTCATTCCACAATACCTCTTCCCTTCCATATAGCTCTACAAAACTTACATTTTCCTTATCGGGTAACTTTTTAGTTTGTTTGCGATTAAGTTGTTCCTTATTCGTCGCCATTTTGATTCACTACTCGTTTACAGCTCGTATCCGAAAAAGTAGTGCTCCGTCCGAAGTGACTCGATCCGAGGACGCTGCGTCCGAGTTACTCGGAATAGCTACGACACGCTACGAGATCATCTGAGCTCACTTGGTCCGAGTGAAATTCTATTGTGTCAATCCGCCTTAAGGAAAAGTCCTCCGTGGGCGACAGTGCGCGACAACTTTACGCTACAAGATTAAAACACTCTTGTGATTACGACGCTTCTTGTGTGAGCGACAACGCCATTGTTGTGCTGCAAGCGCTACACTCGACGAAACTTGAATTTCAAACTTGTTTATGTTATGTGGCGCGACATACGCTACAATCACGCAATTGAGGGTACAAATGATGAAATTCACCGTAAATCGGTCTTTTGACGATAAATTTCGTGTGTTCTTTCTGGACGCCTTGGACTTAAAACCGCGCATTTTGCAACAAATGCATATTGTAGCAGCATTTCACATACTCCTTTTTGGGGGNAGGGCTCGTGAACAGCAAGGTCATTAGAGACCTTGCAGGTGGGAAAAAAGCAGTTTCGCATCCTAGAGAAGAGCCGTAACGACTCTTCCCCGTGTGTGGGACTCGCCGAATATCTCGACCATACCCACTAAAAAATCCTCCTGAATTCTAAATACAAAGATGAAAGAAAAGAAAAGGAAACAGTTGTAGAACACATTATATCATAAAAAGGAAAATAAAACAAAACATAATAATTTTCATATTACGGAAAAGAAAGATAAAAGGGAAGACGAAAGAAGAATGCCAATTTAAACCCTCCGGAGAACTTGTATGAGATGCCCCGATCTACTCATAAAATTCAATAGTTTATTAACATCATCCGTTTCATTTCCGAGAATTGTTGGTGAATCTGCAACCAGACGAATTTGTCTCCGTATTCTGGAGTATTTTCTGCAATCAGTTAGTAGGTGACGCACTGTCAGAGAAGAGCTACACTCCTCACAAACGGGTTCATCATCATGTAGTAAGAGATACCGATGAGTGAGAGGACAATGTCCTATGCAAGACCTCGTCGCGCCTGGCTGACCTACAAGAACTGTTCCATGACCTAACAGATGATTTGATAAGGCGGATCTTATTCCCTTCAACAGCCAACCACTCATTGTTCCATTCGCTCAGAATCCTTGTCTTTATGGAATTTAGGAGATCCCTTTTTGGAATCGTAAAGAAATCCACGCGATTCTTGAGGCATACCGCTTTTGCGGAAACGTCTGCTTCATTTCCTCTGATTCCCACGTGTCCGGGAATCCAGCAAAACATTGTTCTTTCCATCACTTTGGAGCGAGAAAAGCACATTCTGGATGTTCTGGATCAGCTTATCAGCTGGATACATAGTCTGGATTGCTTGAAGGTCACTTAGAGAATCAGAGCAAATCAGGAAATGTGATCAGTGGAAGCACTTTGTTGATCGTAGTACTCTGAATATGGCGTAGCACTCAGCGGGGGTAAACGCTACACATGTCGCCAAGACGGTAGCCACAGGTCTTACGGGGAAACACCACGGAGCAGCCGACCCCATCAGTCTCCTTCGACCCGTCTGTAAACACATGGAAATGGACTCGGTGTTTGTCGAGGATTTGGTAAAAGTATACCCTCAATATCCCAGCTGGAGTGTTTTTCTTGTCATGATGCAGAAGATCGAAATTAATCTTCGGCTTGTGCAAAGTGCTTGTGTCACGTACTCTTCGTGGCGTCGTCTTGCTTAAACGACGGACCGATCGCGCGTGTCCTTGTGGGATACTGGAGCGTCGCTACGCTACTCTAAGGCACTATGAGAATGAGAATTCTCATGCTGCCATTTTGTTTTCATTCAAGACGTTCACAGCAGTTAATAATATGGACGACATATTTGTTAACGCCATATGTAAGCCTAAGTCAACATTTCAATTAGCATATAATAATATACTTCGTGAATGTTAAGACGCGTTTACAGTATTCAATTATTCTTGAATCATGGAAAAGTCTTTTCATTACCCATTACATGGACAAGTAAATAACAGTTCTTGAATTGGGGTTATAATTTGGCGTTTTCATCCTATGAGCATGTATTCACAAACACGACTTGAAAGCCTAAGTGAATAACAGCAAATATTCGTTACTAACTCAATATTTCGTATAAAAATCAGTCACTTTCTTCTAATAGCAAAGTCCAATAATGTTATTGTCGATGCGTATACATGGAACTCAGAACATGCATCAGCCGAGTTTGGAACCCTTAAGGGGTATGTACACGGGGTTAGTGAATTCCGCTCTTCAACACCTCTTCATGTCTCCGTTCAGTGGATTATATCGAGGTGAAGCCTGGACAAATGTATTTTATTCAGTAAATTTGGTGAATTATGGCGAAAAATCAATTTTAACTACATAAACAAATGTTATGTCCATTATTCATGTTAAGAATATATATATATATATATAGCTTATTTTTAATTGTTTATATAGATTTGATGCATAACCTCTCGAACCAAAAATACATTTAACTTAACGTGACATTTGCTTATATACATCTAAACCACAATTCGCCATAATCTACCAAATTCGCGGGATAAAATTCTTTTGGCCAAGTTTCGTCTCAATATACTTCACTGTGTGGCGTCACCAAGCGCTGTTCACTAGCCCCGCGTACATCCCCATTTATGGCGGCACGTATGCTTATAGCGCTCTACGCTACAGTACTTGTATTTCGCCGGAAGTTGTCGTGCGCTGTCGCTCCACGTAGCGCCTACGGTTACTACCTGGCGGAGCCGCTGGAGTAGGAGTTGGAGCCGTGCTTGGAAGGCGGCGCTGATGCTACGCGGCTACCGATGTGACATCGGATCTTGGAGGTTGTGGTGAAGAAGGCGCGGTCGTTGCGCTCGGGCCGCAGAAGGATGATGTAGAGTTTGGGCAGAAACAGGAAGATGAACGTCACTTGTGCGCTCAGAGTCACGCACATGCACATGGTGATCACCTGGTGACAGTGAAACACAAACACAATGAAACTTCCTTTAACATTTCCCTATAATGGACGCTTTTTTACTCTCCGTCATTTTATTGTACGTTGATCTTAACTTCCCAAAAGCGAACACTTTTCAAAAGCGGACAAATTATAAGCTCTTAAGAATATCCGTTATAGAAAAGTTTCAATAGATTAATACAAACATCTACTATCATATTACTATTATAATAATCTAATCGATCATGTTATTCTAATTATATTATCCTTCTTCAATGGTTTATTTTTTTATTTTTTATTTTACAATCGCACTGTTTGTAAATGCATCTAGTTTCATTGACGTATATTTCATGTTGCCAAGATAATTTATTGATTTACTTTTGCATGCCTCACGGTGACTGAAATTTGCATGAGAAACGTTGCGGAGTAAATATTAACACGGTCTACATACAAAGGTCGTTTACAATACTACTACGTATATGACCGGTTTACCTAACATCAGAATCGGTGGAACGGTTCCTTGCGATTGGGACGGTCCAGCAGGGAGTAAAGTAGCTATTGCCTCCCATGTGTTCATGCGTAGCCGTCAAATTGTTAATGTATACTTGTAAGNATATATATATATATATATATATATATATATATATATATATATATATATATATATATATATATATATATATATATATATATATATAGGTGAAATTGTCTGAAAAGGACTATACAAGCCGGAACAATATTTTAAAATTGTGTCCCCCATCACGAACGGATATTAACGTTTCCCACGAAAGCCTTATGGGGGTAAATTTGTTTATTAAGCGTTTCTGTCGCCAAGCTCCGGCGGATAGGTAGAATTATTTCGATGTGGATATTTATTTATAAAACTCCTTGAAATTGTGTAAAGTATTAAATCGACAAAAAACGACAAACATGTGCCATGAGAAGTGGTATGTTGGTTTGAATTGTATTTATAAGAAGAGTTAGATCCACGGAAAGGATTCATGGTTTTCACAGTTTTTAATATATTTATAATAAGCACAATTATGTTATACAATTGAGTAAGATGTTCAACCAGAAATTGTAAAACGGACGTAATTTCTTGTTTTTAGAATTTAAAATTTAAATACAATAAGTAAACTCATAGGATATAAGTGTACACAAGTGGAAAACGATATTTTATGTCCCGAGGCAGTTCGCAAATAATGAACACAAGATATACGAAAGATCATGCAATCTTTCTTGGGTTGTTGTTAATGTCATTGACGTAAATTATTAACATTGTAAAAAATAAATTTCCATTATTAATTTTAACTTCACTTGAAACCTTTTTAAAATCTGCCAAAATGAAGTTATTTATGTGTTTACCTACGAAAGAATGAACAGTTATTAATTTACATTTATATTCCAATAGAAGTTTCTTTTCTGTCATTTGGTCTCCAGTACATCCATTTATTTTCTGCGTGTCGACCAGATACACCGGTCCGATTCGAAATTGAAGTTAGTATCGGTTGAAAAGATAGAGATCCGCTGCACAACAACCGTGAAATTAGGAAATTAAAGTGAAAAGTTCGAAGCCTTCAAGAAGTCAATAAAACGAAAAGGTAGAATGAAGAGCTACACAAATCATTACCACACTTTTTTTTGTGCGTGTGTCTGGGGTTTTAGGGCTCCTCAGCGGCAAGGTCATTAGAGCCCTTAAGACGCAAATTAACTTCGGCAACCAAAGTGACCCCAAGCAGTACAACACAGAAAAGGCAATGTTTACCAATGGTAAGAAAAATCATTGTGTAAGATTAATGAATATAACAGAAGTATGGAGGGGGGGGGGGGTGAAGAGCCATACTCGTGTGCAATTATATGATATTGAAACCCTAATTGAATTGATTTCAGGTATAAATTCAAACAGATAAATAAATTGTACAAAATCATACTTGAAATTGTACTCACTATGTATTTAAATCACTTGTTTTCTCTATATTTCGAACCATAATATGAGAAGTTGTGTGCTGGGCGGGAGAATCACGATTCAATGTAGTGTCCCCATAAAGACTACATATTACGATAAATACCATCCCCTTTCCGACATACTTGCATTGTCATCCTAATTCACTAAAGTAAGAAACTGAACAAACAAGAAATAGCGAGAATAATAGATTTTTTTTACGTGTACCAAAATCGAAGTCGCTAGTAACCTTTCAAAAGACTCCTGAAAAAAAAATTTCTTTTTTGAACGGCTACCATGGATTAAAATGGACTTTAAAAACCTCAATATTAATAATTATAATTACTATATTAGAATTAATGATGCTACAACCCCCCGGCACGAGCCTGAAGGGGGATGTACACGGGGCAAGTGAACACCGCTTCGTGACGCCGCGCAGTGGAGTATGTTCAGACGAAACCTGACCAAAAGAATTTTATCCCGTAAATGTAATGGTCTATGGTGAATTATTGTTTATATGTATCTAAACCAATATCAGGTTAAGTTAAATTCATTTTTGATTCGATAGGTTACGTAGCAAATCTATATAAACATTTAAAAATACGCTCGATATAAATTTTCTTAACATGAATAATGGACATAACATTTGTTTATATACTTAAAATTGATTTTTCGCCATAATTCCCCAAATTTACTGGATACAATACTTTTGGCCAGGTTTCGCCTTGACATACTCCACTGTGCGGAGACACGAAGAATTGTTGAAAAGCGGCATTCAATAGACCCGTGTTCGTGCCCCTTAATGGACCCATACACACATTCATTCCCCTCTACCAGAACGAAAACCGGAACCAGCATTGGAATAAAAGGAAGCTGTTCTTTTGTTTGTAAGCAATCACATCACCTTGGAATCACTGCCGAAGTAAATGGGAACGAATGCAATCCAGATGACGCACGTGGTGTACATGGCGAAGCCGATGAACTTGGCTTCGTTGAAGTTCTCGGGTACGTTTCTCGTCTTGAGCGCGTACAACGTGCACAGAGCGATCAGCACGAAGTCGAAGGCCAGCGGCGCCAGCACTCCTACCGGCGAAGTGTTGCACGCGAGTTCAGAGCGCTCTAGCGTCGGGAAGAGAAGCGTGGCGGCGGCGGGCTCCAGAATCAACATGGCGGCCGTGACGCAAGACTCGACGCCGATGAGCGCCGTCGCGATCAGCACCTGCGCAAGGGCGGACGAAACACAGTTCGGATTATTTGATTCCTTTGCTTGTGTTAAGGGTTATCCCTCGACAGTCACTTCGTACAATTCAAAATTTAATATGTCATCAACTGATAAGAAAATGGCAAATGTTAGTACATACCTGATGTAATACAATGTTTAAAATGTATAACATAAATTAAAATCCGATTGTAATGTAACATTTTTGTAGATGAGGTACAATAATGCCTTACACACATGGGACGACACGTAAACTGAATGTGAATTGAAATAATTTATTATTTTCCGTCGTGGTCACTATCCATTACATTGTATTTAAAAAAGGATTATGTAGATTGACTGGTCCATTTTAAAGTGAGAGCCCTGGTGCCCGTTTCACAGAAGAACAAGTTTGTCAATTACTAAGAAAATTTTCACAAGTTTGTAAAAATATCAAATTATTAGCGTTTCACGAAGGTACACTTGTAAACTCGTAATTACAAGTGAATTAGTACAATTTTACAAGTGATTTATTCGTAATCCACTAACATTGTTAGGTTAATAACAATTGTAGCAGACAAACTTGTAAAATAAACTTTTTACCAGTCAATTATTTCTTACCTAGTGTTTAGCCCTTCGCCTCAGAGGGCAGGTCCCCTCACAATGCCAGGATTTGTTAACAAATAACAAAATTGGAAAACTTTCCTTTTCAAAAGCGATTACCCATTTAACAGCGAAAAATTGTAAACCGATATTTACTATTGGGATAATATAAAATATATAATTTCAACTGTTTCAGTAATATCCATATTGAGACCGGACAACCACCATGTGGTTAGGTTAGTTGAAAAATAAATTAAACACGAATTTTAAATTCACAAACAATTTATTAAACGTCCATTGATGATTAACATTATTAAATTATTAATGGGACGGATGGGCTTGATGTTCATTAAACAACTTCTCAAATCTCGGAATAAAATTGGATATCTATAGTTCTATAATATCTATAGTTCGATAATAACTTATAAATGTAAATTTACAAACATATTTGCGTTAAATTTCAAACATATTGACATTATATATGTATTATAACTCGCAGCTAACTTTTTATCTTATCTAGGAACTTTTGCTGAAATTTTTGAATCCGCCTCTGCCTTAGGGCCCTTGATCGGAACTGATGGGATGGTCCCTTGCTTGCTTCCGGAGAGTAAATTGGTTTATTGTCCTCCACGTGGTCATACGCAATCTGTACTGTTTTTTGACAATAAATTTATTATGATATGGCGACCCTCATTTCTTGTTCAACGTTAATTTTCGAGGGATATTTACTTTTTATTACCGCGACCGCCGAAAACCCAGCTTCGCACAAATAGGATGTTGCAAATGGATTTAATATTCGTAGAGCTTTACCACTAAGCAGTGGATTTTCCTCTTTTACTGATATCCAAAAATCAGAAAGTTCCATGCTACCAAATTTTAACTTTAAAGCATTATCGCAAGACAAGTCAATATGATATTCTTCTTCTAAAGAAGTAAATTCTGATGGAGCCTTGGCTCTAAATGGGTCTTGAATCCATGTAAATTTATCATTATCTGCTTCAAAGTATTTTTCGAACTTTTTTATAAGCTCTGATAGGTGATCAACAAAAATGGATTTTATATTGCAAGACAAATTAATTTCATTGGAGGTTACAAACTGATGCAACAAGGGAAAATAATCACTGATACACTCTTCATTAATTCATATTTTCCATAGCTGTAATTTTTTTCTGAAAGCTGAAATTTTTTCTGTTTGCTTTAAAAAGTGCATATTGCGTCCTTGTAAGGAGAAATTCAACACATTCAACTTTTCAAAAATATCACATAGGTATGCGAGTTTAGTCAAAAAGTCTGTTTCCACAAAGTGTTTGGCATACTCATGTTTTTCTTCTTCAAGGAAAGCGTATATTTCTTGCCGTAATTGGAACGTACGAGACAATACACCCCCGCGAGAGAGCCATCGTGAGTGGGAGTAGTACAACAAAGATGTGTATTCAGCTCCCATATCTTCACACATTTTTAAAAAAAGTCTTGCTTTCAGTGGCCGAATTTTTACATAGTTTACTATATTTACCACACGTTCTAAAACTATATTTAGTGGAGGACTCATATACTTTGATGCAAGTGCTTCTCTGTGAATGATGCAATGGGTCCAAACTGAATCAGAGCTTTGTTTCGAATAAGCGCCTGCAATCCTCCATAAGAGCCGGACATCGAACGACCACCATCAGTACAAACACCAACGCACTTTGCCCATTCTAAATTATTTTCAACCATAAATATATTCAGGATCTCGAACAAATCCTGAAAGAACAAAGGAGAAGGTCCTCAACGATTGAATTACCATCTAAGAACCGTAAGTAACAAATAAAGTGTGCGTCCTTATTATTATCTGTGGCCTCATCGAGTTGCAATCCAAATTCACTTCCTTTTAATTTTTCAATTATTTGGATATTGAGATCCTCCCCCATGTGCTGAATTCTGCGACTAATGGTATTGTTAGACAAAAGGACTTTTGAAAGCAGTTTCCCCGCCGACTCGCCAATCATAATGTTCACTAAATCTACAGCAGCCGGTAGAATGAGTTGCTCTACGATGGTATGGGCCTTTTTACACTTAGCAACTCTATATGCAACTTTGTATGATGCTAGCAAAGCATTATTTGGTATTGACACGTGTTTATAAATGCTGCCTTTTTGTTGTTTTACATCAATTAACTTTTTGGTAAAAAAGTCGCAAGGTTTACCAACAAAGTTAGAATGGTTGGTTTCTAAAAGTCGTTTTAACTTACTTGGAAGCATACATTCTGGTGCCAAAACTTTCATACACAATACACACTGTGGTCTCTCTTTATCATTTTCGTTTATTGAAGTAAAGTCAAAATCCAAATAACTGTCTTCATATTTACGACGTTTTCGCTTTTCGGAACCCTTGCCACTTGTTTGTGGAACGTCCTCTCTAGATTTAGCACTATCTTTATTATTCAAGTTTAATAAGAATTTGTCCATTTTTAGGGTGATCAGAAAAATAACTTTTGAAAATTAACTTAACCACCACACTATTAAGTTAGTCGTTAGTCCAACAAACAAAAACTAATGCGAGCACTGAGATGGTGACAACAAATGAACTGAAATCCGAATTGCTACTGCGCTACGTACGCTTAGCGGCTAGCTCCCCACCCAAGCTTTAGTGACTAAAGCAAGGGGGGAAGCCGTGCTTGCGCATTAGCCGTTTCAAAAGATGCCGATTGGAAAGAAAACAATGAAAGACTCGAAAGTTGCTAAATTCTTGGAATTTTGTCAGCATACACGATTCGAGAATTGAAAATTCCAAGAAAATTGCCGAATTGTTTAATTAAATATTTCGCGGCGCCCTTATGACGGCACCGCGGCACACAGTTTGGGAATCACTGGTTTAACGGAAGGATTTTAGGACAATGATAACGCTCGTTCAATGTACTTAATTGCACTTACTCAATATAAAGCTGCGACATAACGAGGCCACGGTGCCTGGTGATCGCACACACTTTACCCATGACTAAGGGGCTACGGAGGTTTTCAACCAGACGACCGCCATTGTGGTCGTCCTAGCAAGGGTAAAGGAGCGGAATGAGCGGACATATACTCAAAGTCACAATACTTTGCCTAAAATTATTCAATATGGTTGCCTTACACAAATTGCCAACCTCTGCGAAGCAAATCCTTGAAACTCACAGACGACAATATTTCATTCATAATACTAAGATTGAGATAATAATCCACAAAAGCGACCCTGAAACAAAATTAAGTTTCAAATTGAAAACAGTGTTGAATATGAGGAGTGCATGGCAGCGGCGCTTCTTTTCCAACAGTAGAAAATTGTGAATGGATTCCATTTAGGCCCTATCATGGTTTTTTTTAACCTTGGAAAGAACGAAAAACAACCACCCTCTTGTATA
Source organism: Laupala kohalensis (assembly GCA_002313205.1). NCBI lineage: Eukaryota > Metazoa > Arthropoda > Insecta > Orthoptera > Trigonidiidae > Laupala > Laupala kohalensis. The sequence continues at coordinate 1,158,020 of NNCF01125986.1, read as the reverse complement.
AACAATTTATATCTTTTTCATCCAAATGATCCTATATACCTAAGTTAGAGCTTCTACAACCTTAACTCACTCCATTACATTTAAAATTATAGTATTGAAAATATTCCTGGTCAACCGTTTCTCATAGGAAGGCTATTGTATACTTACACCTCTTTGAAACATTCCGATTTTAACAAACAACCTTGACAAATTCTGATTATAAAGGGATAAATTATGGCAAAATAAGACTTTTCTTGTTTTCACCATATCATAGGAAGTAATTCAGACTGAGCATTTCGATATAAACGTTGTTAATTCACGTGTCTAAAAATGTCAGGGTTTTCGGAAATTTCACTTCGAAATTAATGAATACAAGAGAAAATGTGTAAGGTAATGTTCTAACCAGGTGACAGAAAGAAAACTGTTTAAGATGGAAAATTAAAATCTAAAAGGATTTTTTTGTAGATGCTGAAATTGAAAGGATGTTTAGTAATACATAGTTTAAAGGCGTAATTTGCAGTGAAATGTGATTTTTCACTTTATCTCACGAACTAATTACGATGGCTTTAGTTTTTGTAAGTAAACGTGCAAGTTTTGTATATACTATATTATAATGCAGGATGAAACAGAATCATAAAACTAAAAACTCCCGTAGAAAGTACAACAGGAAATAATCGTGATACGCATGCCCCCTGATAATCAAAATTACTTGAGCATAAAAGGAAGCTTAGCAACAATAAATCACAACGCATACTTTAAGAAAATGGAGGCAAACAGTTGACAATACGTATATTACTTCAGAATGTACACAATGCTAATGTAATGTTATTTTCCTAATATTTTAAAACGAGTGGTGCAAAACTATTGCACAAACTTTCTCATATGTTTCTCTGTCTGCAGCACAGAGTGAGAAAATATTCTGTAGTGAAATGGTCATTTCTAGCGTGATCCTCTATATTTTGGACATCTAGTGCTCTCTTCATGCTCAGAGTCGCTAGATGAACTTATTTGAAATCTGAAAATGAAATAAATATTCAGAATATTATTTGAAAACATATAGCGACATATCAGTCTTATAAATATTGTAAAAGTGTTATGTAAATGTAATTTCGTTGTAGTCAGAAATTTTTGTATTTTCGTATCTGCAGTGAGTTTGCTGTCCTCCCATGTTTTTTTTATCATTATCATATCTTTCATTTCAATTTACGAAAAGTATATTCTACGTCTGCTTGGTCCATTTACTCTGCTAAATATTATTCAAGGTTCTTGAAACAGTAAACAAATGCGTAAATGTAGCAGATATAAATTATTTTACTGCGTCTATACCAAACATTCAAGCGAAATACCGCTAATGGGGATGTAATGCATACTAATTGTACTTAATGTTCAGAAAATTTAACCAAAATCGTTGACGTCAGTTTTGAGAAACATTCAGAAGAGTACTTTGCCCTTCATGTGAAGTACCCTTTATTTTAAAGTAAAAATAAAAATTAGAGCACTTGCATCGACAACAAGGAAATTCTTCCGTAAATACGAATGAAATTGGTTCATCCATTTACTGAGAATCGTTGCGCACGGACGGACAGATGGACGGACGTTACGCCAAAATCCACTTTTTCAGAATCAGGGATATTTCCATTCGAAATCTCGCTTTCGATTTTTTTCACGATTACAATACTTTCTACGTATATGAGCAAGTAAAAGAATCTAGCAAATATTAGGGTACCAAAATGCATTATTAATCTTCTTTATTGTTTCATCCAATCATATAAATTGTTTGTTTGCTTCCGTGTACTGAGGACTTTATAGTAACCTCAGTACAATATTCAAATTTCTCTTTCATATGCAGTACTCTCTGATTCCCCGGCGCTGCCCGGGATTTTTCGTACTTGTCAGACCAATCTTATTTTACCCAGGAAAAAATAAAATCTACCTACATTCCAAAATCAAAATAATATTACTTTTTGGTTTGTTTTAACTAATGCACAGCATCCTAATTTTACTAATTAATAATGATACAAATTAAATACAAAACTTGATAGTGAACACCATTTTCACTTTCACCTCCAGCAATAAATAAATTCTTGGCGAAACCATCCTTCAACGAGCAACATAAAGTTGTCCGTGAGGGAAGCAGATTAATCGAAGCATCACTACTTAGTCTAATCACCACCCTCAGTTAGGGGTATTTAATCCCACATGTGCTGAACTTGTACTCAAACGGCATCATGTCACATTTTATCCGAGAGGTCCTGGAATATATGGTTAAAACCCGACGATTTCGATTAAATATTTTTACATGACACTCCATTCACGTTCCAACCAAGGAGGTTCTTGGGCTGTTTCCACCCCTACCCGCAGTGGTGGCCCAACTTTGACAGAACATCGGAAGTGTCACCATCCATCTCAGGCAGAACGAACTCACTCGCTGGGAACCGCGCCGGTAGAATTTTCGCTTCGGGCGAAAGCGCAGCTGCATCGTTCTATTTAAACGTTTATAAAATCTAAATTTTAGAATTAAAAGACGTTTATAATCCTTGTTAAATGCGTCAAACAAAAAATCCCACTAAACTGGATTATAACCGTATTTTCCTTCTTAAATCACTGTCTTAAATTTAAGTATTTTAACACTTCTATTTTTGGTTAACACTTGTAGATAGAGAGATTGTTGTCGCGAACAATATTACCAATCGTAGTTGTCACCTATCCATAACTGTTTAGGCGGCGTGAGAGAATATCTCTCTCTCTCTATTCTCCCAAAATCATCGACATCTACAGTGAAAATCATTTTTTATTTTACTTTTCGTACATTTTAAAAATTAAAAATAGCCTTTGTTCGTCCTGAACATCTTTTCAATACCCCTGCCAAATTTCTTCAGGATCGGTTCAATGGTTTAGTCGTGATCAGGAAGCAGACAGACAGACACACTTTCGCGTTTAATAAGTATGGATGGTGCCTGACAACAAAGGAACTCATCGGTCGTTGTGGACGTGACGTCAGAGTGCGTCGAGAGCCGGTCGGCACCTGTTGCTACAGCTGCGACGAGGGTCAACACGAGGGCCATTAAGGGATCTCGCGCAGAGCGATACGTCACTCAGAGTGTGCTTCCTCCAAATGGAGATTACGCCTCTTATGAATTATACGCCAAGCTTTATGAACTCATTCCGAATGAGTGATGCTTCAAATGAGAAAATAGAACTCGTTCATCAGAATCATCTAAATTCAGTGCACGACAGCAAAAAGCATAGTGCACTGAAATTAGACGAAACATAGGCTCTTAGATGAAATAATTAACTGAGTTTTTAAATTAGTTGTAGAAAGTATTATTGTTCATTATTATAAACTCGTACACAAGTTTTTTCGGTTCCACGTCCCTATAAATGACACCTTCCAGATGCAAGCTCACGAGTTTTTCCATTTGTGTATCTTATCTGTGATATTTTCACTTTGATTAATTTGCAATTTTTTAAATGTTTTACAGAAAGATAAAGGAAGGACGCAGTGTTCGACCATTATTAAATTCAAAAAGTATGGAATTTTAGAAAATGTAGTTTCGCAACACATTTATGTCAGAGGTGTTGCCTCAGTGTAAGGAAATGTAAAGAGAATCGATTTTATTGAATCCATTTTCTTCTTGATTTTGCCCTCAATAAATAAATAGTTTATTTTCCCGATAAGATAAATTATCCTATGTCGGTGAATTTTTGTACTATTTATTTAAATAATATCGTATAAACAACCTTGTTTATACGATAAAGAAAACAAATGAGTTTCATAACTACTCGCACTTACTTCAATATGACCCCAATATTATCGTTTAACTCTTGAATGCTAGCTGCTGGCATTTTGCATTATTTTACCAAAGAGGTTTTTCAAATCAAAAACGTTCTTTGTCATGGCACTCCACATGGAGGTCAGGGTGAGATTTCCAATATGATCCCAAGCATTGCATTTTTGTATTTCACTTTGTAACTGTAAAGAAGAGATTAGATACTTGTGCCATGCTCCTTCCTTTCTCTTTCCTGATCTCCCTTGGTCACCTCTTGTTCTTTTCGATCCCGACGCCATTAGGGCTAGGGTATCTTTCATNCCCCAGGGGGCTTACATCTAGTAAGTACGTGTTTGGCAAAAACGGGGCCCCGAGCTGAGTCTGGCATTGCTTCCACTTACTTGTGCCATGCTCCTTCCTTTCTCTTTTCTGACCTTCCTTGGTCTCTTTTCGATCCCGACGCTTTTTGGGGTAGGGTATCTTTCATTTTCCTCTTTCCTCTTTTTTTAAAAAAATGTTTTTAGTAAAGTCGTGAGATATGTTGGGATTTGAGTTTTGAGTTGTAATTCAGGAGGGTTTTTAGTGGGTATGGCTGAGTCATTCGGCGAGTCCCACACGCGGGGAGAGTCATGTTGGCTCTCCCTAGTGCGTAACTGCATTTTCCCTACCTGTACAAGTTTTAAGGGCTCTAATGACCTCGATGTTGACGAGCCCTAAAGCCCCACAAAAAAAAAAAGAGATTAGAACAAGGTAAAAGAAAGTTTGGTTATGGTGAAGTCACTATTTGGAAACTCCATCTTGTGGCAGGTTCTTGTACTAAGAAAGGTCGTGCTAGTCCTACATTAAGCAGGTTTGCGATTAATAACCCGAAACAAACAAAATTATGCTTATAATCGCAGTATTAAAAAAAAAACATACAAAGTTAACTTCCAAATTCATCTTCTATGAAACTGTTGACTCTTGAGCTACGTGAGCTTTCCTATGAGATAAATTTTGGAAATTTACGAAAATCCGCTAAGAAGAAACCAACAATCCATATGTTTCCACAATTTATATTGGACAGAACATTTTTAAAATGTTAAATACATTCTCACACAACAAAATTTTAAATTTTATTTCTATTAACACAGTAGTTCTTATAATATAAACTTTCAAACCAGGCGGTTCGTCGTGAGGAGTCAAAATCCTTTCATATCTACCTATAATGAATGATCGTTATATTATATAAAAAATGTTATCTTGTCTTTCGACGCAGTATGAATATTAAATTATTTGCTCTACATGAAGAGCTAGAATGCAAAATGTGATATATTTACTGAAGCAATTTTTTTAGATTTTAAAGAAAAATACTTTTCAAGGTAACAAAGGAAAGTATATAATATACTTTCAATATATTTCTGTTAAAAATTTGTTGCAAGTTTAAGCCATCAAAATATTTCAATATAGAAACATACAAGCATCGTCCTAGGATTGAATTTAGATATCAAATTCTTCTTCAAAGGAAACAAAAAATTAAAAAGGAAATATTTTGTGATAAATATGGAGTATTTTGAACTTAAAACCACGTCAGTACTGTAACAAAGTAGAAAAAAAGAGAGAATGATCATGAGTTAAAATAATGGCGTAATGGCTCGCACTCATTTACCCTAAATCTCAGTCCCCACGGCTAGTCATTTCTTCTATGGGTTCGTGTCTGTATTTTAAATTAAAAGAAAGACACATACTGGGGTTCCTACTAAGGAAAATGCGTCATAAAAAATTTAACTCATTAATATTAATCTCAAAAACATAACCAAAAATGATACCATTCTACATCTCCCAAAAAGACACACATTATTCACTGAGTTTAACACCATTACTCTTATCAATAACAAAAACCCTTTGCAAAAATACATTACAATACAATTAGAATTCATTAATTCTTTTACCATCACTGCTCATAGTACCATCACTGCTCAGTAGATAATAAAGTTCAACAGTTCAATGCTTGGGCATTCATCATTTATCAATAATTCACTGGTCCTCTCGCCACTGCGCCTGTTGTCTATATTTGAATGCAACCAACTTCACGATCTACCTTACAATCTACGAAATCAACCAGTCTACGAGAACAAATAATCTACGAGTTCTGCGAGATCAATCAGTCGATGTGGTGAATGGAGAGCCGACTTCCAGACGGCATTTCAGCAGGTCCTCCACAGCTCGGGTTGTCGCTCCAACAGATGATGTCATCATTTCCCAGAAAACACCGGCCCGTTCCTCGAACTGGATTCCTCGTAATTTGAAGGATCCTCCGTGCAAAATACCATAACCGAACGCCCACGGTGCTTTCGGACCGATCGAAGAGGTCAAGAATCATTTATGTCGACTTAAACGGGATGTCTATCGATGTTGTTGTTACAACACAATGTTCAGTGTTAGAACATCCTCCAACTCGAAGTTCAGTAAAAAAAAGAATTCCCGTGTGACTGTCTGTCACCGAAGAATCTTCGAAAAACTTTAAACAAAACTTAGCATCTGAGCATCTGAGAAACACTCTAAGATAACGACAGGCATATACTAAAATCGAACAACCGGATGAAAGCCATGTGGAATATTGTTAACAATTACACGTCAACTTCTGAAAATCGCGAAGAAAATGTTTCTTTACTAAACGATGGCAAAATCGTATCAAATCCTCAGGACATCGCAAGTTTGTTTAATTCTCACTTCTCAGAAGTTGGTAAAATAACGAACTCAATATATCCAAATCAATGTCCTCCAATTATATCCACCCACATACCCAATTCTATGTTCACTTCCGAAACTAACGCCAGTGAAGTCATGGGAATCATCAGCTCCTTAAAAAACAAATTTTCACGAGGCATAGATGATATAACTGAGTTTATTGTTAAATCTTCGTCCCACGCTATATTAAATCCACTCGTAAATATTTTTAATCGTTCTTTATCGGAAGGGGTGTTTCCCA
>NNCF01125986.1:1130654-1151255 GCA_002313205.1 Laupala kohalensis | reverse complement strand
CCAAATTGCATTCTTTAGGCATTCGTGGACATCCACATCAATGGCTAACTTCTTATTTAAAAGATAGATATCAACAGGTAGAAATATCCTATACTAATAATAAAATACTTGGGCGTTGTCTTTCAGAAACAAAGCCACTTACTTGCGGAGTACCCCAAGGATCAATTCTCGGCCCTATACTCTTTTTATTGTATGTGAACGACATGTCATCATCCACATCAGATTGCAAAATGGTTCTATTTGCTGATGACACTAATTTACTATGTTAACACGCCAATGCTCAAAAAGTTTTGTCTAACCTTTCGACTTGGATCCATGCAAATAGTCTCATTGTAAACACTGACTAAACAGTGTCTATGTCATTTCACAATAGTATCACAAAATCTTTACCCCAGGTTTCTCTTTCTTTAAACGGAACACAATTAAAAACTGTTACAAATACAAAATTCTTAGGTCTCCATATTCAAGACAACCTCAAATGGAATTGTCACATTGACAATCTTAATTCCCAATTAAGCAAATTGTGTTACGCATTCCGAATCTTAGTTAACGCAGTTAGTCCACGTATTTCCCGTTGCGTATATTTTGCAAACGTTTACTCCCATTTACGTTACGGCATTACCTTCTGGGGTAATTCCGGTCAGAGTATTCAAACTTTCAGAATTCAGAAGAGGATAGTTCGGATAATTTGTAAATCTCACCCCCGAAACTCTTGTAAACCTTTATTCAAGGAATTAAATATCTTAACACTTCCCTGCATTTATATTTATGAAACAGTCGTGTTTGTTAAGACCGAATTACTGAAGTGCCACCCTTTCTTTATACGAAACAGTCTCGTTCACGAACACTATACACGCAATAGTAGTAATATTCATCGCCCTAGAGTGTCAACCACTCTTTGCCAAAAGGGACCATACCATTCGGGAATCGTTCTATATAATTCCCTGCCCAAGAATATAAAAGATATTATGAAATTGAATATGTTCAAATCCGCGTTTAAAAACTACCTCCTGCACCAGTGCTTCTACAATGTAAAAGAATTTATTGATTTTAATAAAAGTTAAATTCTTCTTGTACTTTATGACGCCATTGCTGAAGTACTTTTTAAACAACTTATAACAATTTCAAAAACTATTTTCTTGCATGATTGTGTTGTCTTATGGCTCATATTAATTTAGTTTTATGTGTACTCAACATTGGCACGTTTGTGTACATAAATTCTGTAGCCCCATCCTGGCCCGGGTTTTTCTCCGGTTTTCCTTCGGGTAGAGGCGGATTTATCATACAGGTTCTCTAGGCTTTGTCTAGGGGCGGGTCTATTGTAACAATAAATCGTGAATTTAGTGTTATTTCAATTTTTAAGCACTATACTCAGAATAATCTATAGTTCGATAATAACTTACATGTAATTTTTTGCTTAAAATTACAAACATATTGACATTCTATTAGTATTATAACTCGCAGCTAACTTTTTATCTTATCTAGGAATTTTTTGAATCCGCCTCTGCCTTAGGGCTCTTGATCGGAATTGATGGGATGGTCCCTTGCTTGCTTCCGGAGAGTAAATTAGTTTTTTTCCCTCCACGTGGTCATACGCAGTTTGTACTGTTTTTTGACAATAATTTTATTATTATTATTATTATGAGCTGTCTCCTCCCGAACTAAAAACTGCAAGATACGAGATGACGAAAATGCTAGAAGATATCTGAGCTGTGAGATGTCTCGACCGAAAATTCTAAAATGTGAGATGTGAGAGCGATTTCGATTTTGCGGTTCCTTAAGTTTTCTCCCACTACGTCGCCTACCATTTCCACCCACGATCTGAAATTTTGAATGGTCACACTATTGATTTTTCCAATGAAATCGAAATCCCCTCTTCGCGACGTTACTTGTCAGTGGTTAGATTCGACTCAACTCCATACGCGCAGGGCCAACCCATGAGCTGCATTTTTGGAGTTTCTGGTTCTCAACGAGCTTCTCGCAAGCGTCATCTTTGATGCGGTTTTCAAGAGGCGGTATTTAACCTCAAAGACGTAATGTCTGTTTACGTCATCCGTCCTTCAAAATTTCCACCCTGGAACATCTGGTAGCCAGACCCAAGTACTGGTCGCTGCGCACTCCCTCAGATTCCCACGCTCCTTAGTGTTGCTTTAAAGTCATAAACCTTTTTGTACCCTGGGTCACAGCAAGCCTCAACTTGCACTAACGCGGTCTCTTTTCTCTTTTAAAGATGTGCGAATTTCTGTTGCTCTTCTTCCTAAGAACTACGTGTTATTTCCACTAGACAAATACATTTCAACGACTTTTACACTCATTTGTTGCTGGAGTGAGTGATCTCTTCCCAGGTCGAAAACCCTCTCTCCCTTTGTCGTCACCGCTCCTGGTCGCGCCAGCCGTTCGCTTAAAATATTTGAACCGAATATAATCAATTAAATGTGATTATTTATTGTAAATTAATCAAATCTTATAGTACTAACAACATAGTCTTCTAAAATTCGAATACGGATACGTGTTTGATTAAAACTGTGCAAAATGAATGTGACGCCTTTGTATTCCAGATCTTGTGTGTCTTCTGGTCATTTTCTTGAATCTTGAACGCGAATGAACGTAGTTCAGGTACCTACACGTAATTGGACCAGGGCGGAAGTCACACACAAATGTACTTGCATGCTCTTTAAGATAACGTAAACTAAAAATGGGAGTTATATTTAAGAAGAAGCTCAGCTATTACTTATGTTACTATTTTAATAAAATTGGAGTATATTTGATTTCAAAATAATGTCGTTTAGTATTTTTGGTGACATACATGGAAGCTTCTTACACGATGAAGTCCTGAGCGGACCGTCCCCCACATCCCCCCCTCCTACTATCGGAATTTTTATTACTGACCCCTGACTTCTAGTAGCTGAGGAGACTACATCAAGGACCGCAGAAAAGCACAGTTACCACCACTGGATTTGTAATGTTGTTTTGAATATACACAAGTGAAAAATTTAGTTCTATGAATGAATATTAATTGTTTAGAACAGGAAATGTTTGAAAAGAAAACGTGATATTTTTACAGTTTTTGACGATACGTTGACTCCATTAATTTTTATAAAATAAACTAAGAGTGACAAAAATAGTTCTTCTTCCTTGAATGATCACCATTGTGTTTCTGGCAACATTCATTAATTTTAAGCTTCTACTTGCAAAATATAATGAGTTATTAATGATTTTCGAAAACACTGCTTAAAACGACTAGACACCATTATTAAGGAAAACAAATTATACTGTGGCACTCTGAAGAATGCCATTATCACATTACAATTAAATGAAAATGTTTATAACTATTTATGTAACCTACATCAAGTCATAGATAAAACAATATTTTGAATAATCGGCCAGCGGTGCATTATAGTCAGGCGCGTTGTTGCCGCGCGTATCACTCCACTGACTAGTGCAGCTTTAACAGGCTGTACTTCACAGCTGTCGACTGAATAGGTATTGGCAACAAAGCGCCAGACTACAATGCACCGCTGGCCGATTATTCAAAACATTCTTTTATTTATCACTTGCTGGAGGTTATTAGGTTACGATAATAGGTACGATAACGGGTACCGATAATAATGATGGTGGGAACGTTATTGGTTTTGTTACGACAGCAGTGGCATAATTACTAAATGTGGTAAATATACCCGGCATAATATTTTAACATAAAATCGCGCACAATGCGATCTGCGTTGCCATAGCGATCCCACCTGTGCAGAGGCTGACATACATCTGGGCTTCCGCGTGGGGAAGCGTTTCTTGGATCCGGCCAGGATTCGTGCGATGCGATTCGTCTTGGCGAGGAGCGACGCGTAGATCATAGCGAAGCTGAGGCCAGGCAGCGTTCGCGCCAGCGAACACGACACTCGGGCGGGTTTAGCCAAAACGGCGAACGTGGCAGCATGCGACAGAGCCATGCCTAAGAGAGAGGAACTCTTGCCATTAGACAAGAAGAAAACCATACACACTGTTCAGGAATGTTTAAACATATCCTCAAACTATTTTAAAACAAATATTACAATATTAAAAATAGTAATTACAATAGAAAATTTTACGTCGTCTTAGCCAACTAACATTTCCTGGCCGTGCTGTATGTACTTACTTGGCTTGAACACTTGTACAGCCATCAGTGGTATTCGTACAGCGTTTAGTTATTCCCAGTAATTGTCAAGTTGTACAGCATAACTTGAATAATAGTCGGCTGTGGTCAAGTTAATCCTTAAACCATAACCTACTTCACAATCTACTGAGTATCGTGTATATGACCTCCTCATATCACAAATAAATTGCAAGAGGAACAAACCCACAATTTGGGAACGTGCGTGGTTTCCTCCCGGTGAGGGTGGTCAGAAACCGAACTACATCACGAGAAAGTTTTTTAGTGAGATTGTATACAAAAGTTAGGCATGATACTAGCGCTGTCTTGTACTAACTTTGAGGTACAGCACTGTACAATACTTCACACTCTCATTGAAACGCCACAGATAACCTTTTAAACTCAGTATGAGTCCAAAAGCGAAATGGGGATGTTGTATACATACGATAATCAGTAAGGTACGTTTACACTTTTATACCCTTATGAGATACATGTCATGTTTTTTTAAAACTCTATCTGTATTGTTTTGGGTTATATCATTGTAGTCATACTTTTTCTCATTGACTCCCCTAATGTACGTTTTCAGTAGTGTATGTAATATTAGCTAGTTTAGTTCAAAATAGTTTATTTCTTTATGGTATATCAGTTTGTGATCTTCCCTCGCGACACACTCCGAATTCCCTGATACAAATCGGGAAGTGTAAACGTTGCCGTATACATGTATGAGGTAGAAGTGTCTGAGCTCATCGAAATCGAAAATCATACACGTATCACATACAAATCGCCCATACATGTGTACATGCGCAAACGTATCTAAGGCCGGTATTACACGATCATATTTATATGTCATATCTCTATTATCACAGAACTTAGATGAAACATGTCCGTGTTATGTGCAATCTTTGATTGCATATAATGCTATGATCATATATGAGTACCTACGACGTACATTCTCGTTGAACCTACGTCATATCTTTAATCATATGTCTTTGATAATAGACATATGACAGGAATATGATCTTGTACTTTCGACCATATCATTGGAAGTTCGTACCTGCGAGAATGAGGTAGGAAAGCTCCCTGGTCGACGCTTTGACGACCGGAGTGTCGTTGTGGCGAACGAAGACGGCTGCAGCAGTGAATGTGCCGGCGAATCCCAGAGCAGAGAAGGCAATGGCGACGATCGCCTGAGTGTCTGACCAATGGACGTACTCCACAGGGATCTGCAAGCATTCTGCGCAAAACAAATGTACGTCACCTCACATGCAGCATTGTTCTCAAGCAGGAAAAGAAACAGAACAACAATGGGTAAAGTAAACAGAAATATAACCCTATCCTTACCTACATACATTAAATAAACTTATTCATGATCAGTTTTTAGATACGTTTTAAGAGAAATTGAAATTAATTATATTTGGTGTTTACAACATTTTTAATAAATGAACTTGAATTAAATGAACAAATATGTTTCGCGCAATTCATTTGTGGATTGTTCCTCGGCTTTAATTCTCATTCTCCACTTATGGGCATTAATTTATAAATTAACTTATAAATTTATTGTTAAAAAGCAGTATAAACTGCATATGACCACGTGGAGGACAATAAACTAATTTACTCTCCGGGAGCAAGCAAGGCATCACCCCATCAATTCCGATCAAGGACCCTAAGAATTTATGTCTAAAGAATGCAATTTGGAAAGAAGGATTTCGATGACATTGAATGCTTTGGATAAATCAAGAAAAAACACCCTGAGGATTTTCTCCACGGTTAAGAGATGTGGTAACATCGTGTTGTATTATCCAGAGAAGAAAGGATAAGCAAGTGATAAATAAACAAATAATTAGTGTCATATTAATGAACAAGAAAAAAAATGCATAAACCGATGTAGAACTACTTAAGATTTTGTATTTTGGATTCTAAAGCAGTAGGGTGCATCAAGAAGTGATAAAAATATTAATATAAATGAGGAAAAGTATACAAGAGGTTCAAAGATGTTTTTTTTACTTTCCTAAAATTTATTATAAATTCAGGTCTCTATTGTGAGACCGTGGATTAATTGGTTTAACGAATGAACCACGATCTCAAAAATATAAGCAAATATAAGGGCAACAAACTGAAACACGTAGAAGGAGACGTTGCGGGTGGTCTGCAGACACTGGGGTGTGGTCTGCAGCGCACAAGCTGGAACTTGTAGGGACCTTTCGAAATAATAAAACATAAAATTCAATGTGAAAGACTGGGCGCAAGAGCGGACGTAAGGGACAGTCGAATCCCCAAACGGCTTCGGGTAAGCGTGAGAACTGCGAAAGGCAGCGAATATCTCTTGGGACACGGCTCCCAAAACGAGGCAAGGTTTTAAAAAGGGAAATTTTGGCAATGGTTTCGGCATACTACAAAAAGAGTCTAAATTCAAAAAAAAAAAACAAACTAGGGTGCAGCAGAAGCAAGTTGCAACTCGCTGAGGGGAGACACCACATCAAAAAAGGGGCCGCACTTTCATACAAACATAAAACTAGGTGTCAAAAGAACTTGCCGCAGAAGCTACTGCGTAGGGAAAAATTGAGCAAAGGATATTGTTCCCGAGAAAAAAACAAAATGGCTGACCGACCTTCTTTTAGAACCATAGAATTCTGAAGAGAAAGAAACATTTCGAGAACCAAATTCAGTGTAGGCGGAGCCGAAAGTAGCAATTGGCAACAGGCTACAGAAACGTTCAAAAGTAGGGGAATACCACGTGAGCAAAAATTGTCAATAAAAAGCAGAGAAGCATAGAGGCGGATTTTTAGTTTGATTTTCAGAGGATTTTTGTTGTGATTCTGAGTCGATTCGGGAGATGATTCTCCGTGCTGATTTTCTATTTTGATTTTGTGAGCTAATTCTCTATTTTGGTTCTGATGAGATTCAGGCAGTGACTGCTGACGTTGATTTGTGAGATGATTCGAATACGATTTTTGGTGTGAATTTTTGAGGACTCGGAGATTTTTTTTGAGAGACGATTCGAACATGATTTTTGGTGGTGATTAGTGAGAGGACTCTGAGAATTTTTGTGAGATGATTCCAAATTAATGCTGATGAGATTCAGATGTTGACTTGGAATTGATTTCGATTTTGTACTTGTTATCCGAGTGTCGTGATTGTGATCGAGCAAATTACGATTTTCGATAAAGTGAAGTGTTGTAAAATTGACGGAGGGTATAGCTATCGTGAGACCAACAGGTCCACCTGAGAACCCAAAGTGATTATCGATGCAGGTGACAATGGTAGCAGTATCATAAAACAGTGTAGGAAACAGTGAATGTCGTTGAGTCGTGTTGAGTTGCGGTTGTTAATTTGTGTGTCAGAGAAGTCAGCGTGATGGCCAGATAATTAGTGACGTGTAGTCCGGAGGTCAGCGGCGAGCAGGTATTCGAGACGCAATACATAAGCCAGCGACCAAAATTAAAGTAAATCTTGCCATCGACGTAAAAGTAAAGAGATATTAATTCAAAAGAACAACGTGTCATGACACGGCCGTGAGAGACATTCATTCATAGAAGTTGTAGGAGATCGAACTTTGGTGTTGCGTGAAGATTACCATTAACAAACAATTAAGCTGATGAGCAATGAACTCTGATCGCTCCGCACATCCGACATTCACAGACAGCTGGTATGTGATCATCAAGGACACTAACGAAGAAAAATTGTGTTGAGGCCTAGAGTAATAAAAGAAGTAAATTGTCAGTGTATTAAATGTCAGCAGGCCCTGAGTGTAAATGTAATATGTTGTAAAGTGTGATCCCTGAATGGCTGAACAAGTTACCACAGAAATTGGTGAGTACCCATTCAGACAAAGAAAGGCAACTCCATGTCGCAGTAGGTGTAAAATGTGTAGGACAATCATTGTTATAAATGTCAAAATAGTGTATTTAGTGTAAATAAAGTATGTTTGTTTGCTGCTTGAACACCGGAGTACTGTGTTTAATTGTAAGTGGCTCCCACAGGAATGAGTACTCGGTTCCCTCCCCTTTGGATTCAGTGATTAGAGTGAGAATAATATTTTTTTTTGTAATTATTATTAAGAAAATTAAAAAATGTTTATAACAATTATTATTTTTTATTTGTTTATAACAAACAACAAAGAACCCGTATAGTCACAATTGTAAACATAATTATTATTAACTAACTATTAATGTTAATTCGTAAACAGTAAAAATATGTACCATTAACATTATAGAAGTGCAATGTTAATTTTACGTATCATAAGAAAATCCTAACATCTGTCAAATGCTTGACGTGCAATTTGAACATACAAGGAAATGACAGGAACACGTACTTCGTTATTTTACTTCATCATATAGGGGTTACAAATATAATACGTAATAATATATTTTGTGTTCTAAGTTTATGAACATTTTGAGCTATTTATTTAATTTATCTTTTTTTTTTTTTTGCTCTCTCCAACGATTTAATCCTACAGCCTCTTCCTTTTCCCGGGTGCGGACAGTTTCAATTTTCTATTTTTCTTAAATCTTGAATTCATTATTCTGACTTCAGACACGGTGCTCATTCGCACAGAACATTCACGAAGAGCACTTGGTCAACATTCACAGTGAGCACAGTATAAATGAATCCTCAGACACAACCTGGTCACATTTCTCAACAAGACTCATATTTCCGCTCTTTCTTTCAATAACCCTCCCCTCCCTCTCCGTTTCCGTAGCACTATCTCGGTCAGACGATGATCTCCGTAGTCGATTCTGGCGATAGAAACGTCAAAAATTGCACATTTTCGCGACTTTTGAAGCCATTTACCCGCTTTTCAGATAACGTTTTTGAGAAATGAGAAAGACACACCTAGTCATTTTGGTCTCACCTACAAGATCGTTTTTAATTCCAGTCGTAGCATTGCTCGAGAGACACAATTTTATAATTAAAATCACCCTGTTTTTTT
This sequence comes from Laupala kohalensis, assembly GCA_002313205.1. Lineage (NCBI taxonomy): Eukaryota > Metazoa > Arthropoda > Insecta > Orthoptera > Trigonidiidae > Laupala > Laupala kohalensis. The sequence goes on along the minus strand of NNCF01125986.1, from coordinate 1,142,199 downwards.
ATTCACTCCTCAAATTTTTGCTAATTACTCTTAAGAAACAAAAATATTGAAAAATGTAGAAAGGAACGACGTAATGCATTTTCTTCAGCTTTACAATGACACCTTTTGCAAAAAATTGAAGTTCATTACGCTGAGAAATATTGATTTGAAATTAACATGGAGGAGCATAAACCTGAATCTGACTACCGCAGGGCCTTAACACAAAACTTGACTGTGTACAACACTACACGAGATCTCGTGGGAACCGCGTCGGTCGAATTTTCGCTTCCGAGGCATGAGGCGGCTGCACCATTTCATTACAATTCTTGTAACATCTAAACTATTCGACGAAATTTTATGGTTTAAAGACATTTTTTATCTTTGTTAAATGCACGAAACAAAAAATCAATTAAATTTGATGATGATTAATATTTTACTTCTTAAATTGAAGCATTTTAACATTTCTATTTTTAATAATGTATAATCGATAATGTAGGTTAATTCTTGTAGATAGACATATTCTGTCGCGGATTTTTTGTAGATCTCTTTATTGCAAACAATATTGTCATTCATAGTTGTCACCTATCTATAACCATTTAGGCAGCGTAAGCAAATATAACTCTCTTTTCTCCCGATTTTATCAACATTTATTGTCAGAAACCATTTTTATTTTTCTCATCACACATTTAAAAATAAGTTAGCCTATGTTCATTCTGAACATCTAAACTATTTCCTTGCCAATTTTTTTCACTATTAGTTCAGTTAGTCGTGATTATGTAGCGAACTGACAGACACGCTATCGCGTTACGGATTTATATATTAGTATGGATTTATTTATTTATTTATTTTTTAGATGTCTTTTGGTGAGGATCCGGCCATGAGGTCAGCACTTCCACTTAACCGTGTATTGGGTGAGGGAATCGGGAGGAGAGATGATTACGAAATTCCGCGGTTCAAAATTTTGAAATAAAAATATACCCGACACATAAAAGTATAAGTGATGAACTTTTATCTGTTCATTCCTTCCCACTAAATTACATTTCAACAAGGAGAGCTAAGGAAGAGAAAGACGAAGACACACCTGTTTGGTTCTCGTTGGGCCACGTGCCTTTCTCGCACTCCTGGCAGGTCTCATCGTTGACCAGAATGCAATTGGCATCGCATTTCACACAAACCCAGCAGCACTTCTGCTCTTGTCCTCCTTTCTGGAAACTCTGCAACACACCACACTCAAGATTGTATGTACTCTGATCAAGAAATAAGTTATATTCTCTTTCTTTCCTTTTGTTCAATAACGCAATAATTCGTAAAATGATTGATACAGTTGCTATTATTTTGAGCTAATTCTTACCTTGAATAAATTAAATTTCACAATCGTGCAAATATATTAACCAAAATAATGAGTATTTTGAACATTTATTACACTACGTATTTATTTTAATTTTGAATTTATAATTGATTAATTGTCCTCCACCAAATAGAGAGTATTAAAAAAAATTCAAGTGCTCCGGTTGGTTAGATAATATTACTTCAGCTAGAGTATCTGCAATGACGTTTTGAAGTCGAGTTGAAGATACAGGGTTAACTCAATATTCGCTGATTTTATTAATATTTAAATAAATATTTACGGTTCCTTGTTGGTACACATTCTTTACTCTTATGCTAGAGCAAAATACAAAATTTATTCTATTATAAGTCATTGAACTTTTTTGAGCAAACATCGAATTGTTTCATAAAAATTGTATTTATTAAAGCAGTGGAGTTACTCAAGTCTCAACTCTGAACATCGGAAAAACCGAACAAGATTTAGAAACAAACAAGGTTATAAAAACACATTAAGACGTAACACACACATTTACAATTACTACACCTTACTTATTAACATATTTAGTAAGACTCATATTAACACATCGCGAACATATTCAGAATTACTTTAATATACGAGTATAACCAATTTATTCTCAAATAATGAATGAAAATATATTATGGTGTACCTCGTTTAGCTACAAAATAAAAATTTATATTGAGTACACAAAATTAAATCTAAAGAATATTGGAAGTAAAACTGAATAAAAGTACTTACACCGCTAGTTAAACGATTAAAGGAGAACAAGGAAAACACCCAACAAGCCTACACTACTTATTTTCACATTAAGTTCGTGATATTTACCTGGGGAAGACACGGAGCGCATAATTCCAACTTAAACGAATCCTACCAGTCTGTAGTCTCAGAAACCCCAGGGGACTTTCATCTAGTAAGTACGTGTTTGTCAAACACGAGGCCCCGAGCTGAGTTTGGCATTACTTCCACTTAGTTGTGCTAGGCACCTTCCTTTCTCTTTCCTCACCTTCCTTGGTCACCTCTTGTTCTTTTCGATCCCGACGCTATTATGGCTAGAGTATCTTGCATTTTCCTCTTTTTTTAATTTTATTTTTGTAATGATACGTGTAATGTTTTGAGATGTGTTGATATTTGCGTTTTGAGTTGTAATTCAGGAGGGTTTTTAGTGGATATGGCTGAGTCATTCGACGAGTCCCACACGCGGGGAGAGTCATGTTGGCTCTCGCTAGTGCGTAACTGCATTTTCCCTACCTGTACAGAATTTTAGGGCTCTAAAGACCTCGATGTCGACGAGCTGTAAAGCCCCACAAAAAAATGTAGTCTCCGTCACTGTAGTTAAGAATTTATGTGTCCTACAGTTCATTTTAATAATAATCATATATTTTAAATTGCATTGAAGAACATCACTAACTTTTCCACAAATGTTCCCTCATACGTCACTCGACATGAATGAAAACAAACAAATTTTTTCTGAAAAAGCATATGGCAATGATACAGATTGTAGTTGGTACCAAGATATGTCAATTTCACCAGTCTTTATATAGCTCATATTTAATCTATCGCGTAGTTCACACATTGATAAATCATATGCAAATAGATCAATTTTTTAGTAAAATCAAAATTCAAGAATAACAGTGTTCACTCTTACCAAAGTGCTTGATTTGGATCTCTTTTACCCTACGAACAATTTAAAAACGACGTTATTTTTTTTGTCCCTCATACCACAGCGTTCGCTATTGTATCGACGGAACAAGAACTCGAAGTTGGAAATGTTGCCGCTGTGCGCCGCCAATTGTGAGAAGAACGAAAGTTTGAATGTTTTTATGAAGAAAACAAGTGATCAATTTATGTCAATAAATATGCAAAAATATTTGAGCTATCTCCAAGCACTTTCACATTCCCCACAACATTTTCCTATTAAAAGATTTTTTAAAAACTTCTTTTTAGGATCAAATAGAAACCCAAGTTTTAAACAAGAAAATTTCTTTCATTACTTTTCTACAACCATTATTTCATCAATTCTGAAAATTATTGAAAGAAGTCCCTAAAATTAACTTAATTGGATAAATGGTAGTTAAGATTTAATAAATTTATAAATTTATTGTCAAAAAACAGTACAAACTGCGTATGACCACGTGGAGGAAAAAAAAACTAATTTACTCTCCGGAAGCAAGCAAGGGACCATCCCATCAATTCCGATCAAGGGCCCTAAGGCAGAGGCGGATTCAAAAAATTCAGCAAAAATTCCTAGATAAGATAAAAAGTTAGCTGCGAGTTATAATACTAATAGAATGTCAATATGTTTGTAATTTTAAGCAAAAAATTACATGTAAGTTATTATCGAACTATAGATTATTCTGAGTATAGTGTTTAAAAATCATAAGAATTGAAATAACACTAAATTCACGATTTATTGTTACAATAGACACGCCCCTAGACAAAACCTAGAGAACCAATATGATAAATCCGCCTCTACCAGAAGGAAAAACGGAGAAAAACCCGGGCCAGGATGGGGATTAAATAAAAATCATTTTTTAATTAATACTCATGATCGTTTCTCTTTATTAAGAAAATAATTTTATATGCAATCAATATTGACATGGATGCATACATCATTTTGAAGACCCATCTTTACGCAGATATTACTCTTCATTTTTCTTGTGCAACATCTTTGTGTTTTCGTCCGTGTACAACCTCCTCGATTTTGAACCCGAGACAATGTCTGAGCAAGATCATATTGATGCTCTTAGTTAGAAAACAATAAAGGAATGAACAAAGAACGACTTGTTGCCTAGGAGAAACGAAATGTCGACTACCATGCTTAGAAATATGACGTAGCATCAAAATGGACGCTCTGAGACACGTGATTGCAATTAATCCTTATAATGCCCAACGTCGGAAAAACTCTCTTCATAGGTTATCAGGATCTCATTCATCTAAGGCCTTGTGTTTGTGATGTTTGTAGCGCTGTGGTATGTAATACCTCAAATTTAACTTTTAGTTGATAGCAGTAATGTTATTCCTATTTTTCGCGCTGTGCTAGATCTAAATTCTCCAGTGATGTAGTTCGTATTCCGTCTGCCATCAGAGGCAATGCGCCACAAACGTCGGAATATAGTCAACACGATTTTCAGGAATTATTTTGGCGGTTTGCGGAGGTCGTATATAGACGAAAAAGAGGTTTTGATCAATCGTACGTCTGATCAAGGATGTTGTCAAGGATTTTTTATTTTGATAGAGGCTTATCCTTGACTTCCACCTTTCCAGGTTTCGACCTATCGATTGGCATGCGCTGCGAGCGCCATCTCTGTATGTCCGAAAGAAACTTACCGTGGGCGCCATTAGAAAATACAAACACAAAACAAGTGACGACGACAAGACAGTGTTAGGTCCAAGTTTGGTCCTTATTTGAAACAGTTATGGTTTTTCCCTCTAATTTGACGCATTTTGACTTGGGGCGTTATAAGGCGAAAATGACGGTGTGTGGTGGGGATCCCTTCTCACTTCGCCCAGGTGATTGTTCTGTAGAGATGGAGGCATTACCTCGTGTCACATCATAGGACATTTTAGTATTACGCTATACAAACCAGTTTTGTTACGAAGAAAACCGTGAAACATTAAAGCACTAGAAGCTCATACATTCTTTATCTTCGACACAGCAAAGAATCTCACTGCGAGGTGATCACGGTCAGACCAGGATCAACAATTAACTACAGCGCATAAGACTATTCCGTTGTTCTGTTGACGTGGTTTCAAGAAAATTTACAGATTAATTCTACCTCAAGAAACCCCGAACACAGACTGGTGGCTGCTGTTGTAGTCTCTAATGGCGGATGTCTATGCTTCCGAGTGTGGACAACAGAACGCGTTAGTGGCGCGCCATTCGACACATCCAAAGTAGAAGTCAAGGATTATCGTAAGGTCTGGAAAATTTGGTGCAAATTGATGCTTTTTTGTTGTTGTTGTTGTTGTCTGACTTTACGGCTCGTCAACATCGATGTCATTGGAGCCCTAAAATCTTGTACATGTAGCGAAAATGCAGTTACGCATTAAGGAGAACAAACATGACTCTCCCCGCGGGAAGGACTCGCCGAATAACTCAACCATACCCACTAAAAACCCTCCTGAATTACAATATATCGAAACATATCAAAACAGGAATATGAAAGATACCCTAGCGTCGGGATTGAAAAGAACAAGAGGTAACCAAGAGAGGTCAGGAAAGAGAAAGGAAGGAGCCTCGCACAAGTAAGTGGAAGTAATGTCAGACTCAGCTCGGGGCCCCGTGTTTGCCAAAGACGAACATGGGGGTGTCCTGCTATGTACTTACCTTTAAATACTACTTACTACTCCACTGGGGTGTATAAATACTGATGCAATTTTAAGTCATTTTACAACACTGTAAAAAAACGTTATACTACTCGATACAAATAATAGGTCTATGTACCAAAAATAATTTATTTTTTGACGAAATACAAGAAAAGATTTCACTCATTTGGGGGGAGGCTTAAGCTCGCAAGCCGCCACTGCGCAAGAGTGTGAATGGGTTCTCCTACCTTTTTCCAGCCGGCAGCGCAGGGCTTGGAGCAAACAGACTCCACGGCGTCCCCCATCTGGTGACTGAGTTGCAGCTCTCGATCCATCACCAGAGTCCCGTTGTTCCATTCACCCACCATGATGTAATCATATGACCCGTTACTCAGCCTCTGGTAGTTCATTACGTCATACCTACAACACGAAACTTCATTATTCAAATCATTTCAATATATCAAAGGGCGAGTTTTTCTAAAACTGTACTTGCAATATTGGCCATCAGAGGCTTATTTAAGCATGATCCAAACAGATGCAGAGTCAATGGGTTTTTTTCATTCGGTTTTCCTATTTTTTCCATTTTAAAAATCTGGAAATGTTCGAAAAGTACAGTGCAGCCCAGGCTAAGGAAACAGTATAGGGTGAAAGGGTCTGAAGATTGAAGTTGTAGTAGTTTGTCTGTAACATCGTCCAGACAACGCCACCAGATATATATTTACGGTTGCGCTCAATAGATGGCAGCAAGCTCGTGTTGGGTTANTTGTTATTTCTCGCAACGAGTCATGTTGAAATCCGTTGAAATGAAAGCATGAAATAGTGAAGCAAGATGAAGTACTTTGAAGTGACGAAATGTGAGTTCGAGTTTTGAATCAATTTGAACAGTGGAGTACGAAGCGTGCTGTAATTTGCGTACGTTACTTAAATCTGTTTGTGGCTCAAGGAAACTGATGTGTTAGTTATTTAAGTAATACCACAATGTCTTATGGACACCACTTGGCGATACAACAGTTCTGACAGCGCTCCGGACATAAAATTTTTTTGCATGCGAAAATGGGTAAGTAATAATACGTTTTAAGTATTTCAGTAATATGATGTTTTAAGTAATTGGCACATAACATGTGGGTAGACGTTGATGAGCTTGGTCACATTGGCTGTGTATATTGTTGTATACNTTTATTGTCAAAAAACAGTACAAACTGCGTATGACCACGTGGAGGACAATAAACTAATTTACTCTCCGGAAGCAAGCAAGGGACCATCCCATCAATTCCGATCAAGGGCCCTAAGGCAGAGACGGATTCAAAAATTTCAGCAAAAGTTCCTAGATAAGATAAAAAGTTAGCTGCGAGTTATAATACATATATAATGTCAATATGTTTGTAATTTAACGCAAATATGATTGTAAATTTACATGTACAATAGAAGTTGCATACTTTCAGGTGACAATAAGTGAATTATAAAATAGATAGGAGTTATGATGTCTTTTAAATTGATAAACTGTCAAGAGTTTGTACTCTGTAAAAGAGTTTGTGCGTCCTTAATTCAAACATATTGTCATAAATATGGGCACTGCCAAACAGTTTAATAAGTGAATAAGATTTATCGGTCCGATAGTGCGGCTTAATTTTTATTCCAGAGTGTGTTCCGTGCATTTTTCTCCCAAAGATTTCGACGGTAGGTTAAACTACCTCTCTTGTACTTTTTGTGACCAATGAATTATAACAAACATTGGTGAATTAAGTTACTGTATTTAAACTAGTTTTCACAATAAGTATATTGACTGACAATATTGTATACTTGGTTTTTTTCTTCAGATGTTGCGATGATGACTTGAAGAGAGATCTCATTGATTTTCGCCAGTCTCTACTTGGGTAAATAATCATAACAAACTTAATAATACAGCAGGATAGTATCGAAGAGTGAGGAGTGGGTAAGGTTATGTAGGAGGCAGTTCATTAACTAAACACAAATGCTATTAAATTTACTCTTAAAATAAGAATTTTAGGAAATTGTACCTAGTTGAAATGTAAGGTTCTGTTACTGTGTAAAACGTTTATTTGTAATTATACCTGGCATGTGGCAGTTAGTTACGACTAACTAGAGATAAATTGCTGTTTGCATCTTATTTAACGTTATTACACCTGTGACGAATTTTATTTTTGATAAATGTTGACGTAGTGTGTACAAGAGTTACTTTTTTCATTGAGCCACCTTTTTTTGTTTTAATGTGAACTTGCATTAAAAAAAAATTATTTTCAGTTTGTTTATTTACGACATCATGTATTGTGGCTTCTTTTGGTTTTCTGAAACTTCATGTTATTTAATTTTACTTTCACTTTGTTAGTTTATTACTTGAGTTATAGTATTTTTGGTGTTTGTAATTTGGTAATGTTCTTTTTTTAACTATGACACGGATAAATCTAGTCACTTTATCCTATGGATATATAAAGGATTTTACGGAAAACGTTTCTTTAAAAATCAACATTGGCATTGGTACAAATTTTGTGAATATCTTATTGGGAAGTCTTCTCACAGATATCCTCAGGTTGACGGACCTCTCCCATTTCCTCGATGGATTGATATTCAACTTGTAGAATGGAAAATCCTGAGACTGTTTCTTGGTATTGTTAGATGGTACTGGCTGATTGTCTTCATTTTATTGTTACTACCTTTTCAAGACACCTACTGAAAGTCTTCTCAAGACTTTGTCTTCTCGACTAGTCTTCTTGGTGCATTAAAATTAATTATTTTGGTGTATTTAGATTTTCTGGTGCATATACTATTACATCATTAATAACTTACAAATAACGTACTCTATTGTTGCACTGCTCAAGTTTCGTCGTCGTAAATAGAATTATTCCAATATTTTACCATTTGTTTTCGTGATCTTTTTGTAGTTATTCATTACAATTTAACATAATATTGCCTTAGTTATTGTGGAATTAATTTTACTGCAGTTGTCATCCTAAATTATTTCTGTGATTTTAGTTGTCGGTTTGTTTATTTACTTATTTAAACCCTGCCCCATTGTTGCACCCAAGTTATCGTCGTCATAATTCATAGAATCATTACATTATTTTACAATTCGTTTTTCTTGATTCTTTCGTATTTATTTACATTTTAACCCAATATACGATAGTTATTGTCGAATTAATTGATCTCCAGCGGTAGCCCTAAATAATTATTTCAATCATTTATGTCGGCGGTTTGTTTGTATATTTAATTAATTTATTATCTCATTTGTAACTTCCGTATACTAACATCATTCAGTGTTAGTTGTCATTTTTCGTGTATTCTCATTTGCTTTTGTCGTTAAGTTGCTAACTATCTCACAACAATGGACACTATCGCATTCCTCAACTCATTCAAAGCTGATCTTCAGAAGGCGCACAATGACTTGGTAAAATATATTAACACACGAATCAGTGCGCTGGAACAGGTCAATAAGAAAACGATCGGCGGTTGGACTACAGTTAGAAATTCTCGACGTCCTTCCAACTGCCACCACCCGGTTATGCCAACGACACATGCACCACCCCAACTCTTCACTCAGAATAGGTTTAATGTGTTAGATGACATGTCCCTGTTTCCTCCCTTACCTACTCGTTTCATTCCCTCCCGTCCAGTACCCAGACCGGTTCACACATCACGCACTGGTAAGCACAGTCGCCCAAAATCACGTAAAGTAGTGCTATCCAGACATGAAACCAACACTTCCACGCAGAAATCAAACGTGCTCATACTAGCTGATTCGCACGGTCGTCAGATGTCCTCCGTATTGCGTGGATTGCTTCCTAGCCAGTTCTCAGTCTCAGGTTTCTTTAAGCCAAACGCTCGTTTGGCTGAAGTTATTCGAGAACTGGACACTTACACTAAAAAACTCACAGAGCAGGACACAGTAATCAACATAGGTGGGCAGAACGCTATTAACTTGGGTGGTCATTTCAACGCGTCTGAACATCTACAAAAACTAAAAATGGCCTCCTTCCACACGAACATAGTGCTCTCTAGCCTGCCTCCACGCTTCAACGTTCCACAAATAAACCACGAAATTAAACTGGCAAACATCTCCCTAAAACATCACCTGGCAGACACAAAAATCACATTTTTTGATTTGCAACCACACCTGACTGCCAAGGACTTTACCCAGCACGGTTTACACCTGAGACCGTCTGGGAAACAGCACTTCGGTTCTCTTCTAGCTTCACATCATCCACCTGCCCCACTACCCACTCCTACTCCTGCATCTACCTCATCTCCTCCTCCTCCTACCTCATCTCCATCTCCTCTTCCTATCTCGACACCCATTTCTTCTCCTTTCCCCGTTCTTTCACCTACTGCTTCATCTCGCACGTCCTCATCTATTCCTCCTGCCGCCCCCATACACAGTTACAATTTGCACTCAGGAGTACGATGTGATACTCAAAGATGACAATAGCGTTCAGGTACAGTGTGCAGGCTTGATCCGGAACTAGAAGCTGTACCAATTTCAAATTCCTCTCCACAATCTAACGTCGATTCCATTTCTCGTGAGTCACAAACTCTTTGCGAAAATAAAAGATTATATTTCATCATAATGTCCAATCACTTTCAAACAAATTGACAGACATTGAAATTCCGGTACACAAAAGTCGATTCGATTTGCTATGCCTCACAGAGCATTGGCTTTCAACTAACAACATCAACGATACTGCTATTTCTAATTATTATTTAGCATGTTCTTACTGTCGGCAAAATTTAAAAAGGCAAAAATCCCCACGGAGGTACGTGTATCTTCTCCACTGACAGGCTACGAGAACTTCTGCGTAGATATTGTGTTCGAATTTTCTGCAGTTAATCTGACCGACACCGGTATCGTTGTTTTGTGTATTTATAGACCTCCACAATCAGATCTTGACATATTTTTTCGGAACTTCGAAATTGTTTTAAAACATATCACACATGAATTTACTAAATCTATCGATATATGTGGCGATTTCAACATCGATTTCCTGAGTACATCCGACTCTGTACATTCACCAATTATTCGAATCAAGAATCTTATCGACCTCTTCAACCTTATTACTACGATAAACGACCCCACTCGCCTCTCCGGCTCATCTCAAACATTGCTAGATCTGATTATTGTCAACAATAGAATCTCGTATCTCTCTGAAGTGTTTATCGCCGGATACAGTGATCACCTTGCTCAAGTATTGACTATTAATAATAAACTAAAACCGCTTAAAATCCTTTACAAATTTACAAGAGAGTTTAATGACATAAATAAATCCATATTCGTAAATTATTTGCGTGAAGAAACATGGAAAGATGTTTACAATTGCCAAAACACCGACGACAAATTCAATGTATTTATCTCAATATTCCTAAAACATCTAGTTTTCCCATAAAACGCAAGTTAATTAAAACAAAAAAATACAATGGATGGATCACCCAAGGGATAAGGATTTCTTCAAAAAACAAACACCGTTTATAAGGGCCTTAGGGCCCTTGATCGGAATTGATGAGATGGTCCCTTGCTTGCTTCCGGAGAGAAAACAAGTTTATTGTCCTCCACGTGGTCATATGCAGTTTGTACTGTTTTTTGAAAATAAATAAATTTATTATTATCTTTCAAAACGCTATAACCAACCACCCGAATTCCATAATTATTTTCGTAAATATAAGACTATTCTTCGAAAAGTAGTCCATGCAGCTAAAGTAATGGAAAACGACAGGCATATACTAAAATCGAACAACCGGATGAAAGCCATGTGGAATATTGTTAACAATTACACGTCAACTTCTGAAAATCGCGAAGAAAATGTTTCTTTACTAAACGATGGCAAGATCGTGTCAAATCCTCAGGACATCGCAAGTTTGTTTAATTCTCACTTCTCAGAAGTTGGTAAAATAACGAACTCAATATATCCA
>NNCF01125986.1:1087235-1130616 GCA_002313205.1 Laupala kohalensis | reverse complement strand
TTAAAAAACAAATTTTCAACAGGCGTAGATGATATACCTGAGTTTATTGTTAAATTTTCGTCCCACGCTATATTAAATCCACTCGTAAATATTTTTAATAGTTTTTTATCGGAAGGGGTGTTTCCTAAAATATTTAAAAGAGCTAAAGTGAAATATTTACACAAGAAAGGAAACAAACCTAATATTAGAAATTACCGACCAATATCTCTACTACCCACTTTCTCAAAAATCCTAGAAAAATTGTTCTATAAGCGTCTTCTAGATTTTTTATCAAAATATAACATTCTCTCTGACGATCAACACGGTTTTAGGAAATCCTTTTCCACTACAAGCGCCATATTTTCCTTCTTAAACGATGTTACCACATCTCTAGACAGTGGAGAAAATCCTCAGGGTGTTTTTCTTGACTTATCCAAAGCATTCGATGTCATCGATCACGAAATTCTCCTTTCAAAATTGCATTCTTTAGACATTCGTGAACTTCCACATCAATGGCTAACTTCTTATTTAAAAGATAGATATCAACAAGTAGAAATATCCTATACTAAAAATAAAATACTTGAGCGTTGTCTTTCAGAAACAAAGCCACTTACTTGCGGAGTACCCCAAGGATCAATTCTCGGCCCTATACTCTTTTTATTGTATGTGAACGACATGTCATCATCCACATCAGATTGCAAAATGGTTCTTTTTGCTGATGACACTAATTTACTATGTAAACACGCCAATGCTCAAAAAGTTTTGTCTAACCTTTCGACTTGGTTCCATGCAAATCGTCTCATTGTAAACACTGACAAAACAGTGTCTATGTCATTTCACAATAGTATCACAAAATCTTTACCCCAGGTTTCTCTTTCTTTAAACGGAACACAATTAAAAACTGTTACAAATACAAAATTCTTAGGTCTCCATATTCAAGACAACCTCAAATGGAATTGTCACATTGACAATCTTAATTCCCAATTAAGCAAATTGTGTTACGCATTCCGAATCTTAGTTAACGCAGTTAGTCCACGTATTTCCCGTTGCGTATATTTTGCAAACGTTTACTCCCATTTACGTTACGGCATTACCTTCTGGGGTAATTCCGGTCAGAGTATTCAAACTTTCAGAATTCAGAAGAGGATAGTTCGGATAATTTGTAAATCTCACCCCCGAAACTCTTGTAAACCTTTATTCAAGGAATTAAATATCTTAACACTTCCCTGCATTTATATTTATGAAACAGTCGTGTTTGTTAAGACCGAATTACTGAAGTGCCACCCTTTCTTTATACGAAACAGTCTCGTTCACGAACACTATACACGCAATAGTAGTAATATTCATCGCCCTAGAGTGTCAACCACTCTTTGCCAAAAAGGACCTTATCATTCGGGAATCGTTCTATATAATTCCCTGCCCAAGAATATAAAAGACATTATGAAATTGAATATCTTCAAATCCGCGGTTAAAAACTACCTCCTGCACCAGTGCTTCTACACTGTAAAAGAATTTATTGATTTTAATAAAAGTTAAATTCGTCTTGTACTTTATCACGCCATTGCTGTAGCACTTTTTAAATAACTTATAACAATTTCAAAAACTATTTTCTTGCATGATTGTGTTGCCGTATGGCTCATATTAATTTAGTTTTATGTGTACTCAACTTTGGCACGGTTGTGTACATAAATTCTGTAGCCCCATCCTGGCCCGGGTTTTTCTCCGTTTTTCCTTCTGGTAGAGGCGGATTTATCATACAGGTTCTCTAGGCTTTGTCTAGGGGCGTGTTTATTGTAACAATAAATCGTGAATTTAGTGTTATTTCAATTCTTATGATTTTTAAACACTATACTCAGAATAATCTATAGTTCGATAATAACTTGTACATGTAATTTTTTGCTTAAAATTACAAACATATTGACATTCTATTAGTATTATAACTCGCAGCTAACTTTTTATCTTATCTAGGAACTTTTGCTGAAATTTTTGAATCCGCCTCTGCCTTAGGGCCCTTGATCGGAATTGATGGGATGGTCCCTTGCTTGCTTCCGGAGAGTAAATTAGTTTAATGTCCTCCACGTGGTCATACGCAGTTTGTACTGTTTTTTGACAATAAATTTATTATTATTATTGACTTATTCTGCTCTCATTTGATTAACGCCTTTCTCATTTATACAGAATGATATTCAACCTGTATAAATGAGAATTGTATGTTTTCTTCATAGATTATTGTAACTAGTTCATCCTCTGATATATCTATAGCTTTTGGAGCCATGGTACTGGTGGAATGTTTTCATTTCTTTCTCATTTTGTTACTACATTTTCGAGCCACACTATAGAACAAGTCTTCTAGACTCATATCAGGGAGGCAGAACTGATTCTGTTTTCTCATTTCATTATTTGATACCAATTGGAAGGCAGAAACATTTGTTTAGTTTTGGACTTAGGTTTCAGCTGAACAATGTGTTAACTTTTTGTCAATTAGTTCTACTGCATAAGATTTGAGGCATGTAATTAATTCATGCAATGAGCAGAGGGATTTATACACCACTGTGGATTAATGCAAAACCAACTGTGACTGTTTTCTATACCTAATAAAAACCAACTGTGTGTCTTTAATTACAGAAAATAAATAATAAACGGAAGCATTATGTTTACGAATATACATTCAAGAAAGTAAAATGCACAAAAGCCCTTGTGTGGTAAAATGAACTTACAGAAGAAGGAGCATGCTTTTCAAAGAAATTATTTCCAAGGCATCAGTTATACTTCATATATAATGAGCAAATTTCTTGCCTGAAGGAAATTCTTTATTCACAATAGGGAAGTATTGGCACGCCTTTAAGAATAACTTTTTGTTATGTAACTCTGCATAGTAGAATTTAAATCTTTTTCATGAAGATATTGCGAAACAATTACATTGATTCTATATTTTGTCACGTAATTTTTGTGATTTTCTAAACCTCTTCCCACCCCCTTGAAACATTTTTGTCAAAATGTCGTGACCCCCTCCCTTTCCAATGTGACGTATCACATTCGAAGGATAGCCAGAGGAGTTCATTATGATTTAATCTTTTACTACGTAGTTCAAAAACAATTTAAGTAGTACACTGACTCTATAAATATCCGTACTACGTGACAATTTTTCAGATCTCTCCCTCACTCTAAAGCGCGTCCACCATTAATTTTTGTACGGAATCATTGTCATTCAATGGAAAAAATAAAATCAAATCAAATTTTAAGATTCACAGAAAAAATATTTTTATGGGTTTTATAAAACTTGGACAGGTATTTTAGTGTAATTCTGTTCATGTTATTCCCAACTCAGAGAGAAGCTCCGTCTACCCATATTTCAGAAATGAGACTAATATTGCTTCTATAAACGTAGGCTTCCGCGGCCGGAGTCAGTATGAACTTGTTTGTCCGGGACAAACCGCGTCTTAGTAAATGAAATTACCAACGTTTCGGCCATCATGCAGTGGCCTTCTCCAGGGCAATGTCAGAGTCGTACAGATCTAAGTCGCTGTGATATCTTTTTCCAAGAAATAAGAAATTTAGTGTTAAATTGTTATTCACTGTTCTGTGATAACATAAATATTTTATAATTTAAGACTTAAGACCTTTTTATGAATGATAACGATTTATTTTGTACAATTTCAGAACATGGTATCGACTCATGGTTCGAGTCGTCGTCAGTAATCCTTCTGTACACAAGTCCCACTTGGATTATTTTGTTCTCATTCATTCTGTATTATCAACATTCCACTGTATCATTTACTCGGGGAATATGGCGAGTGTCCATCTAGTCACGCACAATATTACATTGGCAGCAATACATAGAGTGCACGAGGACTGAGAGAACAACATAAATCGGATCTAAGGATTAGTCAGAATTTGCAAAGTTTAATCTCACGAAACACAAATGTTCTCCTCTCTCAGCAGTGGAACATTGTATCGCGTTTAATACAGAATAAACCGGAGGATAGCAAGAGCTAAGGGTAAATATCGCACATAAAGTCAGATTCAAGCCATTGAAAAGTCAGTTCCTCTTGGAATATGTCACTAATTCAATTGGGTTAGAAAAAATTCACATCTATAGGAACTGCTCTGAGAATATGTCAAGATATGAACATTTATAAATAAGTGTCAATAATCACAAATCCATGGACGTGTTCAAAAACATGAATTACCAGGTTTAGTTAATTAAGTAGACAAACTTTATTAGAGGGACAATGGAAAGAAAACACTTATATTCTGTTAGGTCATGTTTCTAGAAGGTAAGATAAAGGAAATAAGCGGTTTTGTCAGATGCATCTGATAATTGAACGACGTAAATCCTTGAAATAATAAGTTAGTATATTATACAATAGGTATATGTATTGCAATAGCTTAAAAAATAAGCAGTTACTAAGAGTATACTAACATATGTAACGGAAATGACATTGAATCAAGTGGGAGAATCAATAGAAGGTACTTAAGATGGGACCAGAACTCAAAGTTAGTCAAATCACTGAGACGTATATTTGATTTCTTTATTTTTATCCTAATTGTTATAAAACACAACAATACGAATAATAATGATGAAAAACATGATTTAATTTGTATATATCAGTTAACACTAAAGTACAAACCAAATCAGGAACTCACTTAACCCGTTTGAAATACACAAGAGCATGTACAAACATGGCGGCCGCGCGTACCGGTTTCGTGAATTCTGCATCTCACCTAGGGAAAAGTGAAATATCTTTCTCGGATATCCGATGACCTATAGATAAAAGTGACATAAAAATACCGCGGAAAATTTACTACAAATCAAAGTAGACTTCCATCACTTTCGTGATCTAAAAGTTGAAAATAAGCGCAATGTATTACACCATCAATTGTTTCATTAGCAATTATTTCATTTAAATGGCCGGAGAGGAATGTTTTTCAAATTGAAATCATAATAAGTACATGTTACTCTGTTAATTTATGCCGATTTAATAAGTTTTTTGTAATTGACGCTAGTTCTACGTTAATAGAATCAAAAGGTGGTAGACCTAAAAAAGAGATGGGAACATGAAAAATCAAAAACATCTTGAACATAGAGAGGAAATGAATAATTATTAAACTTTCTAAAGTTTTGGGGAATATAATATTTCAAGGTACAAATACAATTTAATCACATCAGTGCAATACAGTTGAGATACGAAACTTGAGAATATATTTGAATAGTATAATCCGTCATGCAATATCAAAATACTAATAATCTTAGGGTACTACGTGCGTACCTTGTTCAAATTTCTAAAATATTACTCGATATCCTGTCCACAAACAATATATTGCATTACTTAGTACTTCTTCATACCATGAAACTAATCGAATAAGCCCTTTTATTAGGTCAGCAAACCAATCGGTAAACATCTTCTACTGATTCATAAGAATCCAAAAATTATGAAAAACTGTCTACACATTTTTTATTACTTTGTGCTGATTACTTATTTGATTAAATCAAATATCACATATCAATAGAATAAACTTCAGGAACATTATAGTAATTACGTTTATTACTTGTCGATTTTTTCATAACATATCGACCATTCAAACCTTTACATGTTATGTAATACATTTTCATGTATATCGTTTTGATAAGTTCTTAATTATTTTATTAAACATCTGTTGATGACTCAAATCGCAGTCGAAACGTAGCGCTAATGTAATTCAAATACACAGAGGTTTTTCGCTAAAAAAACGTCTGCAAATGGTCGAGAAACAATTTTTATAAATGAAACAAAAACTGAAGAATTATTAGAGGATCAAAATTTGAAATCAACATCAAACAGTTTCATGAAATGTTGGCATGTTCGCTTTCAAATATGTTTTATTTGTGCATAGATCGAAAAAATTCCTTCCGTTAATCTGTAAAAGAATCTGTAATGATTTCGATTCTCAATACCTCTCGATATCCAAAAAGTCTCGATACTCAAAATTTCTCAGCCATGATTTTGATTTCTTCTTCAATAATATGACAATAATTAATATTGTCGTTTCACTAGATTAAATTTTACGTCGACCCCGTCTAACACGGGATTAATAAGGTGAAGGTAAAGAAGATAGATTAAATTTTGTTTCATGATTTACATTTTGTGTATCAAAAGAAATATTTAAATTAATTTCTAATTGTGATCAAAAAATTAAACTCTTAAGATGTGGTTCTGTAATGTTTGGCTATTTGTTCTTTACTACTGCTAAAACTGTAATAAAAGTAAAAGCAACCCAATAAACAAAAGGATAGAATAGATTTAAGATGAATGGGATTTGAACAAGGAATGAAAATAATGTTTAGTTGAAATATACAAAGGCTTTGTCATGAATTAATTTTAAACATTAATACGAAAAAGAAAACGTTAGTAGCAGAGAAAAAATGATAAATCGGCAAAATAATGCAAATTTTCTTTTAATAGCAAATATAGACAGAAACGTATTGTCACAGGTATCGGAATCGATCTGGAATAGAGAATCGGGATAAATATATGCCCGGAAAAACCTAAGCTGGGGTAGCTAATGTATTGGCTGCCGGCCGGACAGACAACACATGAGCTCGCAGAGCAAATATCCATCTGCTATGACGTGAAGTTTCGTCCTGCATCACAGCGCACAGCATTAGTTCTCTCAACATTTTCTTCCGCAGTGATAGAAAATTGATCTCGATCAGATCAAAACTCGTTTAGGGCAGCTACAACGAAATAGGAATTGGAAAAGTGGTAGCTAATTGTGCTGTCTGTCCGTTAGACAGCCAACGCGTGAGTTATCACAGTTAACTTTAGTCTGAGCTATCCAACTTATTATTTTCTGTGCGGAATGGAAATCGAAATAGGAATTGGAAACGTTTGGAATTGGGAGAAAACTAATTAGAAATGTAATATTTATGTACTTTCACAAAGTTGGCAGGAACAGTCAATGCGAAAAAAAGAATTAGGATAGTCAAATAGATGTGTACTTCGCTTCTGGTGTTAGTGTGTAGTAGTGGGAATGAGAGAGAGAAAGAGAGCGACGCGATGGTACGTACCTACCTGCCAGGCGGGTCCCCAGAGCGATCGAATTCCACGATGTCCTCATTGCTGCCTTTGTACGCGAACGACACGTTCATCAGGTAGCTCTGCAACACAAGAATGCTTTACTCAATTGAATATATGCATTCAATATTTTACAAAAAAAATATATTTTTTCATATTATGTTGTAGAACTGGTTTTCTGACATTAAATTGTTAGTTTCTTCTTTTTTAACAATACATTTATTTATGATATTTATAGTGATGAACTTAATACACGAGTTTGTTAATTATCATGAGCCTTTTCAAAGATGAGCAGTCAAATTAAATACTGTATCGTAAAACTAAATAGCTAAAACTGAAATTTTAACATCTTAATGTACTTTTTCAAGTTTTAACAATTATAATTGCATCAATGTGATTTTTCAAGTTATAACTATTTTAACTGTGTTGTATAACTATTATTTTACTTCATTGCTCATTTCTGGTAGTGTGCATTCAATGATTGTATTGCTGTAAATATTTTTAAAAAAACTTTTCAACAAGTCATTAAACATTATTTGCCCCAATGTTTAATGTTTGTTACGCCTGATGAGGGCCTAGAACGAGGGATGAAACGCCGCCTAACTTAGCTATCACAATAAATATTATGTGCTGAGCATATAAGGTCGTATAATATATTCAACAATTTTAGAAATGGATGCAAAAATACTATAAGCATGATATGATCGTATCTGGATCCGAAACACTTTTTAAAAATATTTAAATTTGTCTCGATTGATTATAACTATAAAGACACTGCACTCGAGATTCGAATTCCATTTTAAATTTATTGTTGTTTTTTATTTTAAATCCAGAAATTATCTTAATATTTGGAAATCAATAATACGAAATTACAAGACGCATATTTATTACTGCTAATAAAGAAATTTTACTAAAAACCATCTTTTATTTGCTCTTTAAGATATTACTCCTTACATTCATTAAATTGTTCATTTGTATTCTTTTGGGGCATATCCCCGACAATCTAGCTAATGAATTTCACCTCCAATCGCCGTTTGGGTCTTCAACCCAGGTACGCTACAAGCATGTCTCCCACGAATAGACGACAACCTGTCATTGTTACTCGCAAATCAATGCATTCGCACGGGACAAACAAATGTTGATTTCGTAATTTTACCGTACAGTGAACCGGATATAAATAAAATTGTGATGATACCTTCGAATCAAGGGCTACAAAATGAGAAAATTTTCAATATAGTTGGAGTTTAAAAGTGTATCGCTAAGTGAAGTGTTAAACGTAGTTTAAATGTGCTTGTCTTCATTCCAAAGGTAAAGGAACATTATTTATGAGGTAGAAGCACCCTAGGGCTCGTCAGCTCCGTAATTGCAGCTGCGTCCTTCCAGCTTCCTTCCGGTCTATTGAAGCAACCCCACCACACTTCCGCTTCCTCTTAGCATCTTTTGCAACTTGGAAATGTCCCTTATGCTACGCGAAAGTTCTGAGCTGCAGGATCAATGACGCAGTTGCAAGGACGCGTAGAACAAGTTACACAGCACGCAGGTATAATAATCGTCATGTAACAATCGTCTCAATAAAACCTGTACAAAAGCTATTTTTATTTCTGGAAATTCCTCAAAACGTATTACCATTAACGTCCATTATGTAATCTAATTAAATAATTAAAACTTACGACCTTTTATGGACCAATAATATTTTTATTTTTTATAATATTTATACTATTCGTCCACAAAAGGTCTAAGTTTTAATTATTTATTTATTCCTCAAAATGGTCCACAAAAATAAAAATAAAACTATTGGTAAATTCTAACATAATTTTCGCATTGACTGAAGCTTTAAACTTTTACCAACCTTTGCAACAGGAATAGTCGAATGAAAAATTAATTTTATTTGTTTATCTTATGTAGTTGTGCCTCAGAAAATCATACTATACTTTGAGGGATGCGTGTCATGATTTTGCTTTGGGGGTCGTATATATTTAATTTTCTACTACCTTTGNTCTTATACACATCTACCTTTGGACCCTGCGATCGGAATTGATGGATGATTCCTCGTATTTTTTTCGAATGAAAATTAGTGCCGCGTGGTCATACGCAGTTTGCACTGTTTTGTAGTCAATAAATTATTATCTTTTGTTTATTATTTATACTGTAATTTGAACATAACATCTGAACTAAAATTAAAAACTTTAAAATTGAGATTTTGAGAAGGAGCCTCATTAACTATTTCATTCAAAAATAAACATTTCTAAAAAAGAAGAATGTTTGTGCGCTCATCTCCATCGCTCCTTTTTTGTTCTTCTAAACACGAATAACCACAAACGAAGGCGGCGTCGATGCACAAGCAATTTCCCGTTTCGCCGCCAGGGAGCGCGCAATGAGCATCGCGTGATAGAAGGGATTCCCCAGAAGCCACGAGGCGGATGAGCCCAGGGACTCGTTTGCGGCCCGCGGAGGAAAATGCGACCGAAGGATTCCGCACGCGCAACACGCCTCACTTGTTTGGTCAGTCAATGCCCTCTCTACAAAGAGAGGCCTGCAGATAGAACCATTTCTGGCTATAGCAGGAAGCGAAAAAGTTCAAATGAGGGAATTTTAAATAATATTTCGAAATACTTCAAAAACAAAAAAAATAGCCGATTTTATTTCTTTTCTTCAATTACACGTACTAAACACGTGCATTAAACAAGTTATGAATGAGAGCATCTTCGAGACCTTTAAATAATTTAATGTCTTCTTTTGAGGCGGGACTCAGACATACGATAAACATAATGAATAATTTATATAAATTATATTATAATAACTTACAGAACACCATAGGTGTTTGATAATTTTAATCCGACTTTTATACGAATCTAGTATTTGATTCCGAGTATGATAAAACTTGATTCACTCGACTTTCAATACTGGAAAATCATTATCTAAATCCTATTTCGAAAAACGTCACCCACTCCTCATTTTCCTGTTCTTAATGCATAGTTCTATTACTTTTGAATGAAATTTTGCACACTAGACGATAAACATACGAGAAAGATTACTGGCGTCTAAGGTTCAATTCAGCCCTCAAGCTGGTAGCTCCCCAAAAGGTAGTATTAGAAAGGAATTATATGTAAGAATAATCGAAATAACTGGCATTCGTGACAAATCCACACTTTTTCGAGCCGATGAGATGGATAGTGAGACTTTCGATGTCGTTTAAGAACGAGTTTTACCCCTAAGACACCCTAGCACTCTGACGTTAGAAAGACTCGAATATAAGACGCTCTCGAGAGTTGATTGGAGTTGCTAGGCTGTTTGACCGGTATTGTCTTTAACTGTATTACCAACTAAATGATGTTGACGGAGTGACTATTTCTCGTTAAACAGTTGCTTAACGAGAAAACTCCCCGGGCGCAGGGTTTCTTCAGTTAGTTTCATACGAAACTTCCGAAACCCAGGAGTGAATGAATATCACCAAGTACAATTCACAACAAAACCTATAAGCTTGACCGGGGCTATACTCAAAGTCTTGTAACTTTACTGAAAATAATTCAATATGGCTACCTAACACGAATTGCCAACTTCTGCGACTTTAAGTAATATCTGACTAGTAGTCACAAAAGGGACTATTTACTGTTTAAAAAAATACAAGTTAATAACAACAAAATAAGACACAAGTTAATATTCATTCTGGAAGTACTGCCATACTATGGACTATTGCATAGTAAAAGTGTTGGTACACTGTGTACAAACCCTGTACCAAAATCAAACCAGTTATACCGGTGTGACGTCGGCGAAACACGCATTCAAATTACTTCCTGGAAAACTAACCCTTCTGGTCAGAGCCGTTATTCAGTGTTCTCAGAAATATTAATAAATGCGTCAAATGAGCATTGGCGGCATAAGGGAAATTCCGTTTAAAGAATCCATTAGCTAAGCCGATTATTTTCAAGAAGAGAAAGGCCAAGATATTTGTCGGAATGGGACCCATGAATGGAGGCGGAAAGGAACGCTTTTCACCAGGGGAAAGTACGCTGCCTAGTGAAGGGCAGTGGGCTTACCACCCCCTGCGGTTGGTCGGAGGGTGGGCCAGCAGATGACGACAGCAGGATTCCCGGAGAAAGGGAGTTGCTCAAGTCACGTGACAGAATGAAGACAATAAAAGACAGGTGTTGGAAGAGACGGGGCTGAGACGTCTGATATGTTCAGAGTTGAGTCCACAGATCACTGAGATGTGATCTGGAGAACTGTACCTCGCAGGTAGTTGCGAGTCACTTTTATTTACTATTTGTATAATTTGTAAATGTTAAAATTGTAGATACAGAGGTAGATTAATTTTATTAAATGTATTAAATTATTCACTCTGTTTACTTATCCGGGAAACTGGATTGGTGGCAGCGAGAACAACGAATCCTTTACTAGTGACGTGGTAGGTGCACTTGCGACTACGTCATAGTAAATATTTAAGTGGCAACGGTGGATGTCACAGTATACGGCAACCATCGGGTGTCACACCGGTAATAAATAAATCAATTGTTTTCAAGATAACTGTTACAAACTGCCTACGACAACGTTGAAAAAAATAAAATAATTAACCGCTACAACATTACAATAAACTAATAAACATAGTGCCTATTTCACATATTCCACGGTAATTTTTTCTTAGGTTCCACTTTCTATGAGTAAATTTAGCTGCGAGTATACGTTTCATATCGATTCATGGGCCAGATGTGTTCGTGTGAGGGGCACCGACGCGGTGACTTCCACCCACGTTGTTTCGCCTCTCGCTGCGCTGCACTCCACTCACCTCCAGGGAGAAAGTATCATAGAGCAAGCGACATCACGAAATCCCACCAGGGATGAGAAGATGGAGACGAAGACAAAGTAAAACTCAATGAAACGCGGATCTGTAGACGGAGAATCGCTAGTCTCACAGGATTTCCTGATGATTACATTTCCTCACAACTGAGAAGCTATTCCTCAGAGATATTCTTCTATTCACGAGTAATGAATACACAATGTTCACGTGTGTTCAAATACTTTTTTTTCTTCTGTGGGGCTTTAGGGCTCGTCATTAGAGCCCTTGCAGAGATGTTGTTCTGTTCATATACAGATGAATCTGTTCAAATACGGATTAATAGAAATATCATATCAGGAAACATTCAAATATATTTCAAAGTGCAGTACTTGGAAAGGGTCATTATTCTTTCATATACATACCAAATACAATGCATGATAAGAGCTGGGGTTACAAAGCAGAGTCAAGTACTTGCAATTGAATTTGAAAAATGTAACATTTTTTTGGCAAAGTAACTTATTTTCCTTTGAAAATTTATATTCCGTTGAAAATTATACTACAAACGAATGTCGAAAAAGAACTATTTGCATCTCATTCAATATTCGTCATTACCTTTTGAGTTTCAAAAAGTTATTCTGTTTTTTGTTTTAACATTTTATGATTCTAAAACATGTGAGTTAAAAATCTCGGTTTCGAAATACGAGTTCGAAAAAAAAAAACGTTTAAAATTTAAATAGTTTATATCATCTACAAATCGTTATATCATCGAAAAAATTTAAATAGTGTATATCATCAAAAAATATTTCATTGAAATATTTCTTTAAAATAAATAAATAAATTGAAACCCTATGAAACGAGATCACAAAAAATGTTGATGGCAACTATTTTAATGTAATATTATCCCAGTAAAATTAAATTTTGAAATGGACATTTATATTTACGGGAATAATGAAGGAATAAGCATTGGACGCCTAACAGTTTTGCACACGAGTAATAAATATAACTAACTAAATGAGAACATACATATTAACCTTTAAAATTAACAATAAACCAGATATTATTATTTTGAAGTGAAGGATTTCTTTCCAGGTAGTGTTTATATTTTTCATATATTAAAATAATTAGGTTTTTGACGTAAATGCCGGACGTATGGGTCTAATTTCAAGTTACAGTTTCCAGAAACCGCTAATTAAATTTCTAAGAAAACCTTGCTTGTCTCACCATAAATAATAGCCTCAAAAACTATCGTATATCAGGTCTTCTGAAATTTAATGAGAACGAAAACTTTTGTCTCTCTATCTTTATGAACCTCCAAGCCAGGACACTTGAATATAATGGCTACTAAAGTTCTCTTAGAGTTACTTAAAGTATTGAAAAATATAAATACTATAATATTACATTTTACTATAACATATTTACTGTGCTATCACTTGAATAGTAACTTTAACACTGAAAACATCTTGCAATTTACATTATTGTAAGGCGACACTCAGAAAATAATGTTGTGATAACTTTATACTCATATCAACAAGCAAAACAATACGTTTTAATGAACATGTTGCTTAAATTTATGTAATTAAACGTAGTAGGAATAATCATCATACAGTCCCCTCCGTGGCTACGATGTCAGCGTCATCGCTTGTCACCAAGTCATCCCGGGTGGGGCAAGATAAAATTCCCATGTCTCAGTTTAAATAGCTGTGATGTATGAAAAGTTCACCCTCTGCGACGAACAACCGTAGTTATAATACTCAGATATAGCAATCTAGATCCTATCTAGACGCTGTTCCTCCGATCTCGGTAAAATTCACAATGTGTCTAGTGAGTAAACTCACACAAAAACTGAGCCTTACTAGCACTCGTTATTCGTGGTCCTTAGTTGGCCGAAACGAGATACATACATAAGGGATATACAAAGGAAAAGACCCCACATTTGGTTCTGAACAAGGAAACAATGCACTTCTACCTTCCGAAAGATGTATACGTACTGCCTTGACCTCACTCACGTAGCTGGACAGACTGAGATTTCTTAAGCCACTACAGTCAACTGCAGAATACAAAATGAAATCATACCCTACGGCATTCGTCTAGCAAAAGAGCACGAGATTCATTCCAAGATATCCCCACGTAGAAGTTATCGTAAAAAAACACCATTTTGAACATGTGTCAGGTCCTCCAAATTCTTTCTAAAATTATTCACCGACAACTCAAAAAAGCAGAGAGGTTGAATAAAGCAATTACGCTTAACTTCATGAAAATTTACTTTAGGACTTGATTATCTCAAATTTGTTCATTGACTTGAAACAACTATAAAATTATAAACACAAAAACCCTTTTGATGTTTTATTTACATTACTCTTACCATACGAAGATAATGCTCCAACGAAAAATTTGAAAATTTTTACTACGTAAAATGAAACCCAGTCAGCAGAAATCAATGGATAATTTTGGAGCCAATATTCAGGATACGAAAAACCAACAAAACAAAATTGAAACTATAATTGCTAAGAACACATTGCATTAAAAATTTTGGAAGAACAAAAAAAGAAATAGAAGAGTGAACATCTAAAAAAATATGAGTCAAGGAGTGAAAATGTCAAAAATTTCTATTACGAGCAATACATATTTTAAACAACATAATCCACATCCAAGTTGTAAATCCGTATTATGATTCATATCACAAAGTAATGCTATCCACACCAATTAAGTCAGGTACATAATTCTTGTATTGAATTTAAAATCAGCTAATATTTATAAGCTGATTTTCTGTGTGAGTTTTGCAATTTTTACTTCTAAGACGCCACTAATTCGAAGCAAAAATACTAATAAATGCTGGTATATAATTTCTTTTAAAATACTTAAGCCCTTCCTTTTACGGATACAAAAAAGAATAAATTTTCGTTTTATCAACAATAAACGACAAATTATCTCATTGTCTTATCCGGGGCCCTAGGCAAATTTTAACTTTTTGTTGTTGGGGGTGGGGGAGCAATACATTGAAATGGAAAATATATGATCAGCAAATATATGTTTTCTTCAGTTAGACGAAGTGGTATGCATGTTCCTGCAGCTGCCTTTTTTTTAAATTCTCCATTCATTAGCGTATGAGATGAAAGAAGTTTCAGTTAATGAGATTAAAAAAGGTTCAGATCCTTCGTTGTCTTGATGAAACAACATTAATTTCCCACACAGAGAAGTAAATTTAAATCCAAGAATTCCATTATCGATTCGTAAAGTATTCAGTGCGTAATACACAATAATAACCACTTGCTTAAAACGATTTACACAGTCATTTACTTACGGCTCCGATATCTCGATATAGTGTAACATATATCCTTATCTATTTGTTTTAAAACATGCATGAAGTACTCGTACAAGCAAACATCCCGTGATATGTTATCGTTGTCGTTAAAGGTTGTTCCCTTGAATAAATTTCCTCAATGTGGCACATATTTACCTGGGGAATTTTACAGACACTAAGGATGAATTCACAATTTCAAGAGACATTATAAAAGTGTGCATAATAAGAGGTTAAATAACAAATCATCGCCCTAATATCTATAAAATGCATACACGCGGTTTAAAATGTTTAGAAAATTAGTATACAAGGTAACAACAAGAAAGAAATTACATTAAAGAAATTAATAATCTAAATGGGGCCCATATGTGTGTATATTCATATGTGTTTTTCGCTTAAAAACAGATACAGAACACACACACTCATACGTACAAGCATGCTTCAATATACAAACATAGCATTGCTTTTCCTATACCCTTAACGTAAATGTAGTTACTAGAATATAATTAAAAGTAATTAATAGCTATAAAAAATTAATTCAAAACAGAATTGCTGTGAATAATCAAACACACTTCACTACACCACACTACTACTCACTCTGAGCATTTTCTATACCCTTGGGCTCCATTCCCCTCACTATGCACTTCACATGTGCTCCTGTTTCGAAGAAGCAAGAAGGTTGCGGGAAAATTTTACTCTTTTTGATAAGTTTGTCAGTGTTTGCAAGTACGTTATTCCAGTCTACAATGGAGTACATAATACATAAGAGTTTAAAGTAATAAACAAAAATACCGAGGAGAGGGGCAGTCAATGAGCAAAAATATCAACGCTAATGTCGGTATCGTATTTCGTCTATTTTCCAGAACTCAGTCCTTACGACAATCCCTTGTGGGATCCCATTTAGACAGATGTAATTTGAGTTTGTCTGTAGCGACAAACGCGACGCTCGGACAGTCGCCCTCAGAGACCGAGAACAGGGTTCGTTAGGTCTCTTTGCTTCTGCACTCACACACATTCTCAACTCGACACAACGGCGGTGGTGACCTCACTCACTCTTATCAGCGGAAAACGCCTCGAGAGTTCGACGCAATGAAATTGACACACCGAAAGAACTTTTACGACCATCACCACAATCAAATCTTCTAAAAATATCTGGAGTGTGCACAACTCAAGTTACCAATCACAACTCAAATATCTAAGCAACCTACATTTCAGTAAAAATATAAGAAAACCTAATATCACCAGAAAAAAATCATAAAATATAATTATTAAACGTGAGAATATATTTAGATCAATCTGTTAAATATTTTTTTTCCTCACAACCTTTAGTGGACCACTCCTGACAATCATATCTGATCATTCAGGGACAGATCGTGCAGATTGCATGAATTATCTTCAACCTTAAACTCTTTGCAGTTGCCTTACAGGCTGATCTAAAACAGGTGCCTGCAAGATCATATTTGCGTAATGAAATTTCGCTTCGTCTCAAAAACGGTGCGACGTACAGAAATGCGGATGTAAATGTAATCAGAACTAACTGAACAATCAAAACACTTATATACATATTCCAAAAATTTTGAATTTTAAGATATCGAAAGTACAGTTCGGTGCGTAAATGAAAGTGGAGTGCGCTATGAGCTGTCCAGAAATGGGCTTCTATTACCAATACATTCAAAGTCAAATCTCAAGTTTGGATTCGACGCATTAGTTAGTTTGTGACTTATCGGGGGAACTAAATTCTCAACATACATACGACATAAGACTTCATCGCCAAAATTTGAAAATACACTCTCTTGGAGGCAATTCGTAAACATCCGAATTTTTTTTCGACCGATTACAATATTCCCCTTATATATTCTGATTGGAAAGGAAAAGATAGATGGACTCATAAAAAGAAAGATATTTTAAGAGTTTATGCAAAATCAATTTCAAAATGAAACGATATAATTACGAATTATGACAACCTTTCAGAGGAGGGATATATTTGACGATGTTTTACTTTATAATGTTATATGTAACGGTGACGAGTTCGTGGTTTTTACATAATATTAACAGAGCCCAGATATTAACAGTGTTATTTTTTAACTATTTTTCAATTGTAAATCTAGAAATGTTCTTGAATCAAAATATCTTTTCGAAATCAATTCTAGAAAGAAATCCCCCAAAACAAATGAAAGAAATTAAAGTTTAAAGATTAATTGAATAATAAATAAAATAATTTAATTAGTATTAAAAGATGCTGTGGAATGAAAATGCGTAATGGCAAGAAAATACAACACAGGAAGTAGTCATAAATTTGATGGCAAATTTTAAACTTCCAAGCAACAAGCAACGAATTTGTGAAATGTGTCAGAACAAAAATACATGATAGAGATACGGAATTCCCTCACGGAATGTTGTTTAATTCAGTGGTTACAATATGAATGGAAGAAATTAAAAGCGAGAAATCAATTTGTCCACATGTTTTCTCCCTCTATCGCATTGGGTAATTTCTAGCTATAGGAGATATTCGATCTTCCACTCAGGTTTGAGGAGAACAGTGTGTTTTCGACTGAAATTATTTATAAACAAATTTGTTTGTCAAAAAGCAGTTGCAGACTAAGTGGAGGACAATAAACTAATATACTCCCCGGGAGCAAGTATGAGGCCATGCCATCAATTCCGATCAAGGGCCCTAAGGCAGAGGTGGATTTAACATTTCAACATACTCCTAACAATAAAAATAGTTCGACACGTGTTATAGTATTAACACAATACCAACAAATTCGTATTAATAAAACACAAAACAGTTATACCACAAGTACGTATTATTATCTAGATTAGAATGAAATATATTTCTCAAGGAACATAAAATTGAGTTAAGGAGATTTATGGCAGAAAAATTTTATGACACAAATGTTAGGGTCAGAATTCTTTCTCAATGATACATTTTATTTGTAAGTAATAAATCCAAAAAATGGTTATAAAATTCAAATTTCACAGCAGATAATTATCAGCATGAAGCTTTTTCGAGGTCTTTTCAGTATTAACTAAAATAATAATTATTACACTACATTCGCTCCCACGTACGGGAGATACGAAAGAGATATAGACCAAAGTCTAACCTTATATTGTGGATATTAAATATTTAAGTAAATAAATTACCCCTCTGAAATGAAAAAAAAAAAACGAATAGTGACGACACAGTCTCAATAATTGGTCAACTTACTTTGCCAACCCCTTAAATTTGCTATATATATTTTACAGTAATTAAGAGTTTGCAGATTGAAAATACTTGTTTAGTTTTGTACAAAGGAGATTTCCTAATGTTTCGGCGTCAGCGTTACAAAGGAAAATTCGGAGAGAGATAAAAATTAATATTTTGAATATTAGGGAGGAAACTTTCTACAAAATTGTGTTGTGTTCAACTGAAACAACCAGAATCCTACCTTGCTGCGTTTACGCTCAGTTACAGAGTGTTTGGTGAGTAAGGGTACATCATCCGGAATACTGTGGAACTTCGAAAGCACGGAAGTTGCGACGCTATAAACAGGGTCACAGGTGTGCTCACTTCGCAAGAATTTTGATTCCCCGACGAAAATCGCGACCCGGAATACTACGTCCAATGGTACCGTGCATAATAAAACGTAATTTTATACAGGATATTGATGAGGAAAAAAGATGGTTAACATAATGTTCTGACACGAAATGAATGCAAATTTTCAGTTTCCAATGTTCCTCTTTTATCATTGAATACTAGAACTACCCTACATTACCCGGAATTTGAAAAGAACGTTAAAACAATAATTACTGGATATTCTGATATTAAAGCACCTGTCAACAAGTCTGGATTCTTCTTAACTCATTTTGTCCGGCGTTACCAGGGTTTTTTATATAATATTCTAAATTAATATCACATTACTCTACTATCGTGACATTAAAATTCTACTTTCATTAATTTCAAAAAATAAATACCACGTAGTAAGAGAAAATACACGCAGTTTTCATGAATCAGCTCATATGCACGTATATCATAATAATGAATAATTTTTAACATTGCTTTACACGGAAGCCAAATACACTTCAGACACAAAGCTTAATAGACGAAGCGCATAGTTAAGACTTCTGAATATTTTTTTCTCTCTCTTTTACGTTCTGTACTTGAAAACAATGTTCTTCTCAGCGTTTATATAATTTTGCTTTCAGCAGTTGATCACATACATTATACATTATACGTGGATTGTCCGCCTCACGTAATGCAATTGAACTCTTGCGGACACACGAGTAAGCTGCATGATCAAAAGTGATGCGAGTTAAGATTCACATCTATCGATTTGCAGCCAATTTTAATAGTGTCTCTGCTCTTTTAATTCATCAATATTAACCATACTTTGCATTTTAATTGCAATAATTCATAAAAAGAATCCTTTGAAATGTCAAATAATTTCATCGATTATATTTTTCCGTTTTTCATTCCACAGACTTCCACAATTTAGTGCAGATTTTCGTCAAAAATTGTTCTCCGAAAAAGAAAAAAACTATTTGGAAAGAACTAGATTTCTAGACCACAAAACATTCTTGATCAATACATTTTATCAAAATAGATGCAATTTTATCAAATGGAGTTGTTGCATTGAATAAATTGAACGTTAGCTTTTTACGGTCTCTCATGATTTTCAGAAGGTCGTGTGATGAAAAATACATTTCTAATTTAAAATTTATTTTCTTAAACACGAGTTGAATGTCTAGTACCGCACGTGGGAAAATACAATAAACTTTTTGACTTAAGGTTAGAAATAACATATTTTATTGTAATGATATTTCTGTTTGTTGTTGCAGGTGTAATTGGTTTTGTATTTTTAGTTTTTATAAATTGGAATTCGTTAAGGTGAATGTACTGCATATAAACCAAACCAGTAGTATCTTTGCATTGAAGAACAAATGAGGTAGCTTAACACGGTTTTAGAAAAGATATTGAATTTTATTAAACACATTCGATTCGAACAATATATTGTGTCGGAAATTCGTTCCTAGTCAATCTCCTCCATTTCTCCTTATGACCAGTAAAACCTGACATTTTTTTAATAATTGCTCTTGTAATGAAAATTGCTT
Source organism: Laupala kohalensis (assembly GCA_002313205.1). Taxonomy (NCBI): domain Eukaryota; kingdom Metazoa; phylum Arthropoda; class Insecta; order Orthoptera; family Trigonidiidae; genus Laupala; species Laupala kohalensis. The sequence continues at coordinate 1,110,419 of NNCF01125986.1, read as the reverse complement.
AGTTTGAATATTGTGAATTTTGCTCAAATATCGGTTTGCTGCAGCCCTACAACTTGCCACAGGGAAGATGATTTCTCTTATTGAAAGTAATGATTTAATTTAAGGAGAGTGATTTACTTTAAAGAGCATCTTTTTCACTCTATCATTCTATTTTTGAATGAAATTTCAAAAACTATTGCGTGACATTTAACCGAACATGGGCTGTACGTCTCTTACTCTGTTTTAAATAAATGATTTAATATCTGGAAGACGACAGGGAAATTTTTGGAAACATGTTTGATGGAACTTAAAAAACAAAAACTATTCGTACTGCATCTTCAGCTACAATATCTTCGATGAACATATATAAATATCTCCTATTATTGTTGTAAATTCATTTTTATGTTAAAAATTACAATAACTTGGATAAATACCATTCCGAGGTGAACTTGCTCAATTTTTTTACCGCTTCACGGAGATAATCAAACACGATACAATCTGCACATCTGTCCTTACTATAATAAAGCGAGCAGCAACGAAATGTGTCAACTGATTCGTCGGTTCCTTTAAACGTGTTTTATACATTGATAATAAAAATTTAAAAATAAAATTTTGGGAGAAATTGGTGATAGTACCTTAAATATTTGAGTTTTAAATATTCTTGAATATTTGAGTTAGTGTATTTGAAGACAATCGAATATATAATAACAGAAATACATCACCCAGTACGTCAGAATACAACATAACAAAGAAAATACAAAATATCATACCGTGTAAGAAGGTAGTGTAAATTTGAACATTTAAAACAGTCACCCGTCGGAATAATTCTATTGTAATCGATTGGCAATTGAAGAGATTACTTTGTGGAATTCAATTGTGGTAGAATTCAAATTTGCGAGGATTTGAGATCCAGACGTTTAAATTTTATTAAGCTCAGCCACCCTTGATATTTTCTCGTTAAATATGAGCACGTTCATAAAATTATTTCAAATGTAAGTGTATTGTAAAGACATTAAGGTATTAAAACTCAAAATTTTTACAAAAAATTGAATACTTGAAATATTCTATCTATTTAGGAAACTTCTCGTTTAATAGGAGTTTATGATCGATTGCTCTTAAATATATCACTTACCAATAGAAACTGTTAAAAAGTTCTCTTAAAATTCTCCAAATTCAACAAGAAATGGGGAATTGATTTCTTGAAGAGCTATTAAACGCTAAATTAATTGGTAGGAAAGATATTTATGGATTTTATTTCACTGTTAAAGACTGAGTTATTTATGTCCTTTTTTATGGAAACGGAATTTTACGACTTCCGAGATGAAGAAAACAGAAGCGCATCCGTCACGTTTGTCAATTTCATTGTTATTCTATATTCTTAATTTATTGTGTAGAATATTAAACCCTGGTAGTAGCCTTGTGCCAAGGAACAGAGTAGACAGTGGACTATAAATGTAAATAAATATGCTACGTGCTATTATTATACATTAATTTGTTTCTTATTATATATACTATGCACAGTGTTCTGAATACAAAGAAAATTAATTAATATATAGGAAAGTAATATCCAACAATTTTCATTAATACCTTGATTAACGACGAAAGAATCATAATTTAAAAATCAGTAAGATTTTGAATCCTTTTATTGCGTTAACTTTCCACACTCAATAACTGTATTAAAATAAAATTCTAAAGATTCTGGTAATTTAAAATGAGCTAAGTTTCTTGTTGTTTCTCAACAGCCTCAATTTGATTTTTCATGTAAGTAGAAGAAAAATATTATTCCGCCGGTTTTCGGACTAAGAGAAAAACTGATAACTATGAAAGCTGCAATGCAAGAGATTGTGTCCATTTTGACTCTGTAATGAAATAAAAATATTTTTTTACGTTTTATTTTAAACACAGTTTAACGTTAAAATTGCTTCTTTTCTACGCTTTCACGCTGTTGTACAAAAAGAGATATAAAGAAAAATTAGTCAATAAAATCGTCGATAAATTAAAACATTTATTTTCAGAAATATTTCGCCAACTAATTTAAGCATTATAATCAAATTAGTGAACGGTCACCAATATAAAATAAATAATTTTTAATTTTTGCAAAATATATTTCATGTTGGCGTTGTAAACAATTCCAATATACTCGTGTGTAATTGGTAAAATACTTAAAAACGTAATATTGCAGAAAAAAGTTTGTAATTTAATATGTTTTAAGATTTTTTTCATTTCTCGCATGTATTTTTCAAAGATAAGTACACCGAGTAAAAGACCGTACAAATGTTTGCTAACCAATGTATCTCAATTACAGTGAAGAATGAAACTAAATCACTTGCTCTAAACAGGGACATACATTTTTGAAGCTATTGTTTTATAGTGCGTTATAACGAACAATATTATTTGCTTGTTTCATTTACCTCACTGCGCAAGTAGATATTGCGGTACAGCAGATTCAAAAATGAATTTTGGGCCAATCCACATTTTAAGTATACATTCAATTTCAATAGCTCAAAATCATATTAACATTTTCATAAATTGTTCACCGTGGAAACCTATGACATTCGAAACTCATAAACGGGTCTCTCACAATTCGCGAAATTTGAAGTATAACCCGCCACCATAACATAAAATTTCTGGAATCGGAATTTGGAATTAACGAATCTCTGTACTAATCTCTGTACTGTAGTACTTTTTAAACACCTTATAACAACTTCAAAAACTATTTTCTTGCATGATTGTGTTGTTTTATGGCTCATATTAATTTAGTTTTATGTGTACTCAACATTGGCACGTTTGTGTACATAAATTCTGTAGCCCCATCCTGGCCCGGGTTTTTCTCCGGTTTTCCTTCGGGTAGAGGCGGATTTATCATACAGGTTCTCTAGGCTTTGTCTAGGGGCGGGTCTATTGTAACAATAAATCGTGAATTTAGTGTTATTTCAATTTTTAAGCACTATACTCAGAATAATCTATAGTTCGATAATAACTTACATGTAATTTTTTGCTTAAAATTACAAACATATTGACATTCTATTAGTATTATAACTCGCAGCTAACTTTTTATCTTATCTAGGAATTTTTGCTGAATTTTTTGAATCCGCCTCTGCCTTAGGGCCCTTGATCGGAATTGATGGGATGGTCCCTTGCTTGCTTCCGGAGAGTAAATTAGTTTTTTTTCCCCTCCACGTGGTCATACGCAGTTTGTACTGTTTTTTGACAATAAATTTATAATCATCACAACTGTATCAATTTCCATGTACACAAGTCCAGCGTTCGATTTATTAGTTGATACATTCCATTATCAAAATTAAATATGATTAAACCATTGAATAAATTATTTTGGTGACGAGCTATTTTGGTGAAAAGACTTAGAAATTCATTATTTTATTTTTATTAAATAGTTATCGGAAAATTTCCTTAAATAATTTACACTACTGAAGTCTTTCAATTGTCAATATTACAAAATGTTTATCTATGGAATAAAATTCTTCCTTAATGTTTATCATTTCTTTCTGTAGTGATGTAAATAAATACTCTTTTGAGAGGAAAATAAAAGATGTTTCGATAGCTATTCATGCTTTCTTACTCCTAATTTCCATTTATGATTTCAACTAAAAAATTCTTTTGTTTTTGTTGTGTCTCGCTACGCGCATTATTTTTGGAGTAGCTTACCTAAGTAGAAAACTGATAGTAACCAACGTTCTGTATGATAATATGCGCAAAGTTGCGTGTAACTAGTGTTCCACACGATTCTCTTTGAACATCGTTCTGCGTGCATGACGCATGGTGCATTAACTTCATGGACAGAGTCTTTTTTTTCTTTCAAGTAAGTCTCTCTGGTGATTTATCTGGTGCGTATACAGAGTGATGCAGAATTCCTATTACACAGTTATAGGTGTTGTGGAGGGGAGACAAACCAGCAATATTTGGTAAGGAACCCATGCCGGAAATGCGCCGTTTGGAAGATAAACGACAAAGGATACGCAGCACGTGCATCAGCAAAACTCGTACCTGCGTGAACTACAACATATGCTGTAAGTGACGACCAAGAGTTTCGTTGCTCAAAGTGTACCTGCGAACAATGTTCACATACTCACAGTCCAAAAGTCCTGGAGTGTCCTGAATGACCTCCGCAGTAATTACACGGCAGCCATTACACAGGCAGGGAGATCATCTTGTGACTGCACAGGGGTCTCGTAAACAATACTTATCACGTAACCCCACAGGAAAAAGTCCACCGCGGCCTGTCCACCTGTCCCCGAATGTTTGGTGAAGGTACTGACGGACGTCGCATAAAAAGTGGGCTGGCGCGCCAACATACTGGAACCACATCGTCTGACGGATATGCAATTGCACATCCTGGAAATGCTGCACCAGTACGTCTTGCAGGACGCTCAGGTAGATGAGAACCGTTAGATGGGGCGGCAGAATACACGGGTCAATCAGATGACGATGGATAATACCAGCCCACACATTAATACCGGAACGATGTTGAAATCGATGTGCATACGTGGCAAGAGGGTTTTCCTCATCCCGAATGTGACCGTTACGACGGTTGAGCAGACCTTCCTTTGTGAAATGCGCTTCATATATGAAAAGAATGATCAGAGGGAAGTCTGGAACGTCGACACAACGGTGTAGGAACCACCTTCTGGGGGTGGTATGGGGGATGTTGCTGTTCATGGAGGAAACTGTGCGGCGTCCGGTCACGACCACAAACGGCTCTATTAGCCTTAAAGGTGTCGGTTTCCCGAAGTCGTTGTTCAAATCTTGCAAAAATGGCATGTGATGGACGGGCACGACCCGGAAATCGTTCGTGATACAGGCGTTGTGCTGATCGACAATTTCGTCCACTTTAACCGTAGATGAACAACATGTCGGTGTACTCGGAAAACGTGTACTCCACCATTTTGTAATGCACCGTCTTTCTTGATAACTCAGAGGCAACTGATGTACATGCGAAACAATTCATTGAATTGTTCTCTGATGATACGTGACATGACGTCCACAAGACATCACGTGACACGAGACACTGTCCTCTCTCAATGAGCATTGCCTTCCATCATTCAAATTCGTTTATCTTCCAAACTGCGCCTTTCCGGTCAAAGGTTTATTACCAAATATTGCTGAGTCCCCTCTACAACACCTATAACTGTGAAATAGGAATTCTGAATCACCCTGTGGTTCCTATTTGACTGGATTCTTCTGTGCATTGTGCATAATGGTTCGCTTTTATTTAACAGGTTTGACTTTGCTGTTGGATGATTACTTCGGGAAAGAATAGTCCCAATTTTGGCATTCAAAGTGGCACTCTGAAATGAGCCGGAGAGTGAGAACATACTGACTCAAATGAGGTGGTTTTGTTGAAGAACTGAAGACTAACGTGAAAATGTGATAATGAAAATATAATGTACTGTGATAGTGAAACACAGAAGAAAAAGTCATGTCACTCAATAAAAACTCAAAACATTCATTGCTAGTCTTAGTATATTTTTGAGCGTATTCTTTGTATTATTTGGAGACCAATACAAATATTTTGATACCGCAGTTGTATGTTTGACTGGTGTTACAATTTGAAAGTTCATCGTGTGAGAATTTTCAGCATTAATTCTGCTCATGATGTCTAGGTGTCTGTGTTCTGAGTAAAAAATACTTCACTGATGAAATTAATGCATTAAAAAATAAACGCTTTTTTACCTTGAAGAGGGATCCGTTGAAAGGGAAGAGGTCGGGACACAGTCCCACAGCGCTGTGGCCGCACACATCCTGATGCATATTGTGCAGTCCGTACGCCATGGTATAGATGGCCTTGATGATGAAGGAGAGCTTCGGGTCGGGTTTGTACTTTTCACTCAGCTTCTCTCGCCCTATGCACAAGAGGAGATTCAATTAAATTTATTAACTATAAATTACTATGCAAATCATGTGTAATCAACAGTGATCAAAACTCATCTGAGCGCAGATCGATAATATAGTTTGACTACAACAAACTCACTTAATTTTTTTAACTCGTAAAAACTTGTCATTCTTAACAGTGCAATAACATAATAATTATTAATAACTATAAGACGAAGAAATAAATACCATGCTAGGTTATAACATTTCCAACACGCAAATGCTCTATTCCAAATATTTAATGCACGATGCAAGTTTACTGTTTATTAATTTTTTGTTTCCTTTAAGATTCAGGAAGTGTTGAAATACAAGTAAGGTTTATCAAAGTAAATTTTTGTATATACAACTTTCAAATGTTTTAGACCTCCACTAATCCTTATTTTTAGCATTAATTTAGTTTAAAGTAAATTTTTGTATCAATTCCTCATCTGAATATAGATTTCAAAACTAATATGTTTCACTCTTAAATTGCTAAATTTATAATATTACTGTTGGATAGCGAAATTATATACAGTTAAAACACTTCAAAAATCCCTTTACAGACACTGTCTACTATGAAATAATACTCTCAGATCTCATTGCTACAAATATTCCTCCCGAAGTTATTAAAAAGTGTAACTGCACTCAGATTTTTTAACTTATTGCACACTTACTATCAACTCTAAAAAAATGTTTAGTAACTATTATTACACACAAAAATATTTGAAAAGGAACCCAACTCAATTTCCGTGTTCTATAACAGAAAAATTAGGTTAAAAGCGGGGCGCTAAGCTAAGTGCTAGAGGAGATGGCGATGGATTCGTTTTCTTTTCATGAAATGGCGTCTTGAATTGTTGGAAAGTTGAATTAATGGTGGATTGTTGCGTTTGTGATAATACAAGAAGCAGCTGTTATGCGTAGCAGTATTTTTATTGCGGTCCTTATATACTTCTCATTTTATTTATTTTATTTCATGTCTACGGAGAGGTTCAGGCCGTGAGGACTGTTCTTCCACTGATCCGTGACTTAGGAGAGGGAGTTGGGAAGGAGAGATGTTGGGTCGACGGAACCGACATTTGACTGGAGTAGGCGAGGGAAACCCCAGCTGAAAACCTCACACAGCTCGACCGCTCAGCGACATTGTCGAGACGAAGGTGCTTCCACTAGATCTACGCTGTCGGCTACTTGCTAGTTAGGTTATGTTACTTGCGTATCACCATATGTATTCTCCATAAGTCAGTGTAACGTTTTGTAGAAAAGAGGTTTCTCTTTCGAGCGATAACTGATAATATCTATAGTTGAGTACACAATTGACGTCATAGTAAAAGACATTTAAAAACCAATGACTCATTTGGTATCTTTAAACACGACATGTCGCATGATGCAGCAGTTTAAAGTACTTTTTATCGATAGTAATAAATTGACCTCCATCGATTTTTTCACAACTACATAAAATAATTACACTTTTGAATAAATGATTGTGAATAAAATTCATTTAAGGTTGATCATGAATATGAAATAAGAAATTGTGGCGTCACTCGACTAAATACTCCATTTTTTACTGTATGTGGTTTTGTTCAATATGGTTGGCAAGGTTTATTTCCGTCGACTGCACGCTGTGTCATTAACGTGTTAAGCATGGGAAAGAACGCAACAAGTTTTTCTCATCTAAAAGGAAAACTCGATTTTCAAACGTCAGTAATTTTATAGGGTAATAAAATTAAGCCAGCATTAAAGCGTCGAGGCAATTTCTGAAAATTGCATTAATTTATACAAATGATTAAGAAGTCTAAATTTTGCGTGTTTTCCCGTACACTTGGAGGGAATATCTCATTCCAAATGTCTCCTTGTGAGGATATTACGACGTTTGAACGAAAACCAAAAACAAATCTGTTACCTTAGTAAACGTAAATTATAATCCCAAGAACCTTCTCCTGATATTATTTTGAAGGTCAAGAAAGAACTACTTATATGTAACTTGTTGTGTCTAACCTTCTAAACTTGTTTCATTACGAAAGGATATTATCATCCTACTTGTGTGTTTTAAATATTCCGGAGTGAATCATTCACGTCTTTTAATTTAGAACTATGTGCTCAAGATGTATATAAGAGAGCTCCAGTTTTGTATAGTCAATTTACTTCACCCATTTCCTCATATCATTCGGATTATATGTAAATCTCACCCCCTAAATTCATGTAAACCTTTATTTAGAGAATTAAATATTCTCCCTCTCCCTTGCATATACATTTATGAAGTAGTCGCGTTTGTTAAGACAACAATTAAAATCCCACTTCTGCTTTAGAAGAAGTAGAATAGTTCACAAACACAACACTCGTAATAAGGCTAATATTCATCGTCCTGGCGTGTCAACAACTCTTTGCCAAAGAGGCCCTTATCATTCAGGAATAATTTTGTATAATTCCCTTCACAGAAATCTAAAAGATATAAATAAATTGAATGACTTTAAAGCCGCGGTTAAAAGCTTTTTAATGTGATATTGTTTCTATAATGTGAAAGAATTTACAGATTTTAATAAATGACGTTAATGAGAGTTTCAATTTCCTAATAAATATTGTTTTCAACATGACTTCGCATGATGTGAGTGATGTTAGTATCTCTTTTACTTTATCACGCCATTGTTATAGTACTCTAGATATTGATTAAATTCCTTTTTCATGCATATAGATTTTGCTTCCTTTGTATATTAATAGATTTTTTCTAACTGTACGCAACCTTGGCACGGTTGTGTATATTATCTCTGTAGCCCCATTCTGACCCGGGTTTTACTCCGGGTAGTGGTGGATTTTCCTTGGGCGGGAATGTCATTAATACTTTTGTTTTATTAATCTAGAATTTTTACTGGACAATTTATTTTGAATAATAAATGGATAACAGTAAGTATTTATTAAATAATTTCTTTTGTAAATATTAAATCCGCCACTGCCCATGGACCCTTGATCGGAATTGATGGGGTAGTCCTTTGCTTGTCTCCGGAGAGTAACTTAGTTTATTGCCCCCCCCCCCATGTGGTCATACGCAGTTTGCAACTGATCTTTTGACAATAAAGGATATTTATTTGTTTGTTTCTGTCACTTTGTTTTTAGTTTATTACGGAAAACACTGTTATAAAACAAATATTTTATGTGACTTTTGTCTTGAATTAGTGTTCGTCTTTCTAAGAAGCCAAATTATCCTCATATGCTCTAACGAAGTGTAATGTTGCTTGACGCTCATTATTCCAACGATTTCCCCTTTTGTAACGTGTGTTCTCAACCACTAAGTTTTGCAAGAAATTGTAAGATACTTATGTATTATAATTTATTGGAATTTGCGCACGTATTTATATCGCAATCCCATTCGAAACCCCTTAATTTTATTTTTTTATATGTGATACTTGTACTACAATCTACATGACAGACATAACACCTTGCACGCACATATAATGCGGGTCTCATACACTACGCTTCTTGCAGGGGCTATGGTATCACTTCAATTACACAAAATTTATCAATTTTTTAATTCATCTGAAATGTATTTAATTCTGCGTTGTATGACAATAACATATAAAACATGCAATTATATTTATTAAATCAGAATACTATTAATTCTTATAGTACAAGTAAATTAAAATTGGTATGATAAAAATTGATTTAATTAGTGTTTGTTGAAACCCGGTCTTAGATTGACACCGTAATTGTGGTGCACCTCTGATCATGATAAATATTTTTATATTCTTATTGCAAATAAATACGAGGTTAAAATAGAGAGAAGTACAATTTTCATAACAGTTACTTTCTTAAAAAGTATGACTAATTCGTACAATGGGTTTAGGGATAAAAAACTACCTTAGTTAGGGCAGTCATATAAATCATTCTGAAGAGAAAATTTATTACACACTTCACCTTAAATGTATCGGAAAGTTCTTGACAAGTTTAACATATCACTTTTAGTTGAATATTGAATGTATCGCCGCGTTGACTATTGTGATGTCGTGTACAGTAATGTTAATTGCATACAATACAATCAGCGCTCACTATGAGAATACAAAATCACATCTTCAAATTCTACGGTAATTTTAAGAGCGTACTACAGACCAAACTTCTATTGTTTTACTCACCTCTTCAAAATATTTTATAAAAATAAGCTCAATATTTGCTATTACTCTTTCAATACCTTTCATCTTCAAGAAAGTCCCGTCTTGCCATTTCCAAGTACAGATTTTCACACTATTACACGTATTCTCTATTCGTCGTTTAGTGTACCACTCGAAATCAGGAGCTGCACATTTGAACCAGAAACCAAAATTCACGTCTCATTTTGTATGAAAAGAAAAACAAATGTGTTCCCTGAAAAAATCTCACATGTATAACTTTCAGTGCTTCTAATTAATTATGATTACACACTAGAAATAATATTGAAAGATGCACACGAATATCTTGAGTCTTGGCTTTCCGGGAATCGCCGCGTCGAGGTGTTGAAAAGGGTTTGAAAGGGAAAACCAAGACTCATCCGACTCCAGCCGACGAAGACTGCGCTGCCATACGGATACCTTGTTGTACTACAATATTATTTTCCTTTAAATATTAGTATAAAATAAATAAATAAACTTTATTGTCAAAAAGAGCAGTTACAAATTGCGTATGACCACATGGATGATAATTAACTAATTTTACTTTCCGATAGCGAGCAAGAGACCATTCCATCAATTCCGATCAAGGGTCATAAGGCAGAGGCGGATTTAACATTTCAACATACTCCTACCGATAAAAATAATACCAACAAATATTGTATTTAATAAAAACATTAAAAAGTCACTTCACAAGTACGTATTATTGTCAAATCATAAATCATTCGAAAAGTACTGTAGATAAATCGTAAATATTAAATAACACTAAATTCGCAAATAATTTTTTAATGTCCTAGGCAAGAGCCTAGCGAGTCTTTATAAGAATCCGCCTCTACCCGAAGGGAAACCGGAGAAAAATCCGGGCCATATTGTTCTCATGTTTCTTCAACGTCTGGTCTTTCATTCTTATTGAATTTTCTTCGTAATATATTTCAATGTATTTAAATATTTTGTTATTTTATGTATAATTTTATATTGTATCTTTCTATGAAATATCGCTTAGTATTTTCGGAGAAATTTTTAAACATTTTAATTCAAAACTCATTAAGATGGAATGGCAGAAAATTGTCCTGAACCATTTTCACAAATAAAAGTTTTTTAAAGTGAAGCATTGGTTCCTGAAAGAATTAATTGTCGTCGACATGAGAAGGGCCAAGTGATATATTGCTGGTTTAAACCGCCTTCTTTCGCAATGGTGCGACGTTTGCCATTAATAAGTGTCAGTAAAATACGAGTTGCGAATAGAATTAAAATGAGAGAATGTTACTTCATTTGCCTGGTTTTTAACTCACGAACGTTTCTTTAATATATAGATTACAATGAACATTTATATCAACTAAGATATTACAAAGGTTTTTCGAGGTACTTAGATTTTTACGCAGAAGAAATTTCAGCGAAACAAGAAAAAAATACTTCAATATATCAATTTTCAGAAAAATTAAGTCATATGGCTACGTTTCCGGTACTTTTTGACACTTTCCGGCACACAATATACAAATGTATTTCACATAATTGCAGACGCGTTATATTGTAGTACGTGTTCTTTAATGCGGTACGGAAGCAAGGGATGGCAGTAACGCAGAAGCGGTTCTTGGCGCTTCATAATGTAAAATAATTATGGCAGATTTATAATGGGTGAACAGCTAAAGATACAAATAAAACTGTCAAAATGTCCCAAAACAGGCACCGAAGGTGCCCAGGGGGTACACGGAGGATAGTGCTCCGCAAATACTTGGTCTCGGTACTAGGAGGAGGAGAGGTGGCCAGCATCTCGCTCCGGCCGGTTTGACCACAGGATTTAGCCGATACTTATTATACAGCAGGCTGAGTAGGCCTGAGAGTACGTCTGGATGTTGACGGTGATACAAATACAAAAGATTAACCGTATAATTTATAGGTATAGTGAATCTGAGTCAATAGGTTTGAAATTTCCTACGAAATATTTCGCCATTCAAGCAGCTGCGGGGTCAGCGATCTCCCGATTTTACACTAAAAGAAGTTTAATGGGATCGACTAAATAGGTGCAGGATGACAATATGATCCGAACCGCATTAAGTCGGATTAAAGAGAATCTACTTTATCACTTGTTCACAAAATGTTGCCTTATTTTTATTCCTTCACATCAAACGCGAAAGAAGACGAAGTTTTCCTACAGGAGACAGTAGTAAATTGTAGGGGCTCTAATGACCTTGCCGTTGTCGAGCCCTAAAGCCCCACACAAAAAAGTAATAAATTGCACTTCATTCATTACCGAGTTATATGGAAAGAAGAAAAAAATGCACAAAATACTGTTGGGGACTTGAAATAAGCAATACGAATAATGTAACATTATAATATTGCTTAGATATGATGTGTAATTTTATGGACCTTCTAAAAAAGATAAAATAATGGTATTTCAGACTGTCGAAGAGCACGACATTCACACGAATGTTATACACTTCTGGAGAGAATATAATATATAATCTTGGGTTAAAATGCTAAATTTTATATCATAATAGGATACAAATTTAAATCTTTCATTTATATCGTATAAAACGTTTTCTAATGCAACGGGCAGATGTTATCTTTCAGCGCTTCACCACAGAGTCAAGCAAAAATAAACAATCATGTTACCACTTTTTCCAGTTTATAGCCACAAAAGCAGTAAAAAATTTATTTGTTATATCAGTCACACACGTAGTCATAATTTCTCCCTGTTCAATTAAAGGTGGATTTTAAATGAAAAAGTAAATATATGATTATTATGAAAAGTTGTGTTTATAAATAATTACACTCTAGTTGTATAATTCAATAAAAATAACTAGACAATAAAATCACTGTTTCCAAGCAACTTATAAAGTAAAAAACAGTGTTACAAACATAGAAATATTTTAAATTGCGGTGAACCTCACCGCCAGGTAACTGCCAAGTTGAACGAAAATGGAAGACGGGCCCGGGAGGCGAACGGGATGGCGCAGTTGGTAAGCGTATAAGTGCACTAAGCTCAAGGTCCCAAGTTCTAATCTCGGTCCCGTCTCCCATTTTCATATAACATAACATAATTAAAAAACAGAGGTTTCGAATTTCAAAGTGGATGTAATTTTAGACATATTTTCTCTACATTGTAGTAGAATCATGTTTTCATTTCTTATATTAACTCAATAAGTATTCTTATATTAAAAAAAAAATTCCTCAGAATATATTTGCTTATAAAGTCTCTTCATAGCTTTATTATAAATTATATATAATAAATATAATAAACATATATAATAAATTATATAAATTGACCCCGTAGAGAGTATTTTGAATGCGATGTCCAATTTTCATTAAAAACATATTTCGCAGACGTTTAGACATCCTTAATACTTTAAGTGAATATCGATTACATAATGTTGCACTAGTTTTTTGAGGGGTTCATTTCAACGTGGTGACAAATCTGAGGTAAAAAAGTTCAAAAAAGAACAAAACAAAAGTTTTCAAAACAGAAGAGAACTTCTATTTTAATACCAATGACCAATCACAAACAGGAACACCGCACAATTGACTTCCGCAGCACAGGCAGTGTCTCCCAGAAAAAGAAATTGGGCGTTACTGTTTGAAGCTGCCTCGATGGGACGTTACTTCTCTCACAGATTGGTTCTCATCGCTCCTCAGTAGTATAGAAAGCAAACTATATATCATACAATTATGTCTGTTTTTCCTCATTATTTATATATAATCGATGAAATCGTCAGTGACTGAGTGACTCATTCATCAACGGTGAGGAGAAAAAAGAAGAAAATTAAAAAATCTTTTTTTTTTTTAGTTTTTAATTTCAAAGTATTGCACTAAAAAGAAAAAAATTATGTAAAATTGAAAATAAAAAAGTGACCGAAAAATCAGTAACCAATATTGAAAATAATATAAATGCATGGCTCCATTTCATCCCCTTAGGGGTATATTTTTATAAACTGGTACTAGAATCATCTATTGTCATACGAACCACACTTGTCTGTAAAATTTCAGTTCGATCGGAAACTCGATAGTGGCCGAAATATCATTTACCAATATTGAAACAGAAGGACAACATACTCGTACATACGAACTAAGCAAGTTAAATAAAAGCTTCTAAAAACGATAAGAGATGGGAACTTGAAATTTCGTAAAGACGTCGCTATATTCCACGAAGTAATTGATCTTGGACGTAACCGATTTTTTTTGTCTACACTAAATTATAACGGTTGTCTACATAAAGTTAATCAGTAATATGACAACAAAAACTTCCGGTCAACGCAGACTTAGAAGTATAGGATTAATTGATTCCTTTAATACCCAAGGAAACCGGAACGACCCAGATGCTGAGCACATAAGTGCCCTACTGAGTATCTCGTGAATATATCAATTGCGAGTCAGAAATAATATGTTTACGAACAAATTAGATGTATTTTGCCAAGTATCTTATTTTATACAATTTTAACTTTTGTATTTTTTATGTTGAGTTTTTTCTGGTGTATTTTTATGAGATTCGGATTTTATTAAGTGTTAATGATTATCATGTTACATTTTTGACTCTTCTATATTTTTGTCCTGAGTATTCATATATCTAACAAACATTAATTCACATTGGAAGTTTTATTGAGTGTTTATTTTTTTTAATGTATCGACATTCATATTTTAAAGCACCACTGTCCGTGTTGTATTATTATTATTATTTTCAAAATTTTATTAATATGCCAATTAACTTCAAATATTAAGTTCATTTATCTTTTTTATGTGTTTATGCATGTTTTTTATGTGTGTGTATGTATATTGCCTGTTAATAAATAATAAAATGATTCAAAATCACATTAAAACTGCGGGCTGTCAGCTATTTTTACTTGAATATACCATAATTATACTAAGACACGCGGGTAATATTGTAATTGTAAGAACCGTGTAGAGCGTCATCTAAACAAGAATTGATTTCTACGAGTAACACAAACTCTATCATCGAAATTTTGGATCATGATTGTTCATCTGATCACTGATCATAGATGAAGATTAATTTACGTCCTTGTTTTGTGTTAATTATTCTCTTTATAATTGCCTCTTCTCCTAACATTTAATGATCGTCATATAATGTGCTACGTTGAGAAGAAGGAAAAAGTGGCTTAGGCCTGGGCCAGGGGACGCAGAATTTATGACAGGACACGGAGACTTTAAAACATTCATAAATCGTTTTGCAATAACAGAAGACGAGACATGTTCACGTGGGAAAGATACAAACCTGTGTGTTTTGGAAACACGAATTATACGGACTACATTACGAGCTAAGTATATACGAGAGATGAAGAGACAATGATGTTCAAGAGATGGGCACAGGAAAGAAAGAAATAATTTTCAAAATGTACATTAAAGGAATGAAGCAAATGAAGATTGGACCGAAGAATTCTTTTTGGTAGTTCATTTGTTTGCCATTCATGTTAAGGGCATTTCTTGTAATTAGTATTAAATATTTTTGTTGGCAAGTTATTTACTAAATGCCTAGAAAGTGCATGTACATTTTTAAAATTATTTTTGTGATTGTAAATTTTAGGTGACCAATAAGTAAAATTGGTCACACAATTACGACACTGCACTGAAACGGAATATACCGACTTGTTGATCAAACGAAAGCGAGAGTAAAATGCGACGTGAATTCTTCCGTGTCCGAATCTTTTGTTAGAGCTGAAATGAGGAGTCGATGGTCGACTGATGTCCAGCGGTGAAGTCTGACGCCGGGGCTCCTCTTTCCGAGCATCGCTACAGCTGCGCATGTTGACTTTTTAAAAGGAAACTTTGTTCGCGTACTCTCATTGTCAAGTTTCGCTAGCGCACTCTTCCCTTCGCTGCTTCTCCTCGACACATGTTTACCTTCGCTACGGAGACATTGATAAGACAAAGACGAGACAAAAGAGCTACAAAATTACTACGTGGAACAGGACTTGAATTCCAAGTACTCGACGGACAATTTTGAGGAAGACATGCATCACACAAAGGAAGTGCCAACAAAGGAAGTGTGGGTTTATATATTTCAGACCGTACCATTGGTTGGTCACTCTACAGACCACCAAACCCCAAAGCAGAATATTTATTTGTATTTATCTGCAACGGTTGGTGCTGAGGCGAATGACTTTCTGCGGGTGCGGGCTTCTTTGTAGTAAATTAATCATGGAGGTTTTATAGGTGAATAATTTACACTTTACCAATTATTTGTTTTTATTTAGCTTAGTAAATACTTTAGTTTCAATAAAATACTTTATAAAATTATAGATATGGTTTTAAAATTATTTAATCGTTAACCTATAATATTTGCTTCACATTTTCTTATACTTTGAATCATGGCAAGGGTTCATCCAAATATTCTTGGATTCTCCTTATAACTTTGAACGTTATTGCTTCTGACATTAATTAACGTTCAGAGACTGCTTTGGAGTGATTTTCCGTTTATGTCCGGCGAAAAAGTTAATTCTGTACGATATCTTTCTGCAGCCCTCATTTTCGTCCTGCGACAATGTCGCACCATCTTCTGCTTTGGGGTCACCAAAGATTCAATGTAAGCTGATATGAAGATGTTTAATATAATGACATGCTTAGCTTGGTATTAAAAATGCATATAAGTCGATAGGTAAAAAAATAGGAATTTTCTATCAATAGAATTAAAATTTCAGAGTCTCGAAATAATTATATAAATAAGAGCGTTTTGAAAGTAGGAATATTTTCTATGTTATTAACTGTATATTTTTTATCAGCACTTGACGCAACTGAGGGTGTTTCTGAATAATACACTATCAGAATAATTGAAGCTTATTGTCGTTAATAAGTATGTAGTGCTCTCCAGTTTTTATTTATTTTTGTAACAGATAAAGAAGAAAATTATTCTTAATCTTTGCACAAATACATAAAAATGAAAATGCATTTTTTATGTATAAAATTTTTTACCCTAAGATTGTCGCAATACATACACAAGAAAGAGATGAACGATTTGTGGAATTAAGTATTCCAGGTGTCATTTACCAATCGTTGCCAACAGAGGGAAAGCTCTTAAAAGAACTCGATTTCCGTACCCTAAAAATAAGTGGAAATATCCCAATCCTTGTTACAATATATCTGGAGCTATGTACAACGCGCACTTCATACTATCGCCGCGCGATGCAAGTAATTAACTAATGAGCAGTAAATAACTTCAAAACACTTCTGCATACGCGATCAATGGCGATTGAACGAAGAGAGACTTTTAACAAAGCTAACCCTAATTATATAATTACGGTAGGTGCAAATGGGAATTCACTCCAAAGGAAAACGTTCTGCTACACAGAACCGATAACCACTGACCGCAGACATGGCCATGGCACGGGGCCAGAAAGGTCCCCTTCCGCTGACCAGTTACACAAATATAGCTTCAATAAACACATTACATTTAAGTTTAAAAAATTGCAAACTTTATATAAACGCAATTTTTTTTTTTTTTTTGCAAACTTTATATAAACGCCCCCCCAGGGGACTTACATCGAGTAAGTACGTGTTTGGCGAACACGGGGCCCTGAGCTGAGTCTGGCATTGCTTCCACTTACTTGTGCCATGCTCCTTCCTTTCTCTTTTCTGACCTTCCTTGGTCACCTCTTGTTCTTTTCGATCCCGACGCTATTAGGGCTACGGTATCTTTCATTTTCCTCTTTCCTCTTCTTTTTTCTTTTTTTTTTTAAATGTTATTTAGTAAAGTTGTCAGATATAATGGGATTTGAGTTTTGAGTTGTAATTCAGGAGGGTTTTTAGTGGGTATGGCTGAGTCATTCGGCGAGTCCCACACGCGGGGAGAGTCATGTTGGCTCTCCCTAGTGCGTAACTGCATTTTCCCTACCTGTACAAGTTTTAAGGGCTCTAATGACCTTTGATGTTGACGAGCCCTAAAGCCCCACAAAAAATATATATATATATATATATATAAACGCTTCCTAACATTCAAATGCTAATATAATATGCAATTGTCACATTGTGTCCCATTTATTCAACATCATATAACCAAGAACAATGGAATTTAGTTTATTTTCCTTTACTCTTTAAAGCAAAATTAACAAATAAACAAATAGAAAACACAGGAGAGAAAATATAATAAAAGAGCAAGTGATATCTTTAGTCCGGGAAACAAAATAAAACGGATTGTTTTTAGTTGAGAAGCAGACGTACATGATACACAGATCGTACGTAAAGAATCGTTAAGAATTTATAAAGATATGGATAATTGTGAATCAACAAATCGAATAGGACAGACAAATTGTTTTGAAGAAGGAATTGTCTCCGTGATGCTCTCCTTCTGGGAAAAAATTTAATGTTAAAATGCGTGTAATTACTATAACGTTAAATACTAAAAGACGTAATATGGTGGAAGAACGTTTTTTAGAAAACGTAACAACTACCTACAAATCATACAAACAATTTGTAAGTGTAGTTTTTGAAATTTATATTATGTAAGTGCAGTTTCAAAAAAATTTAGATTTTGTTGCTAAGTTATTCATAATATTGTTAAGCACCTGATGGTGGTACGATTAAGTGTCGAAACGCAGTTAAAATATGCAAATGAATTACGGTCAAAATAAACGTTCGTCAGTGGCCGATGAACAACTGAGAACATGTATGAGCTCACTGGAATCCACCCCGTAGATAATATTCTGCGTTTTATACACTGGTTAAGTTTTTATCATGAATTGTAGACGAGATGGAGACATAAGGACATCACTCCTAGACACATAGCTCATATGTCGAAAGGAACACATTGCAGTGGAGATGGAGACACATCGAGAAGGGACGAACGCCTTATAATTGTACAATGGACATTGGGTTGATATTTTGAATCGGATATTGTTTATTCCGTGACCCTCGACCACTGAAGTTTCGATGACTGCTTGAGTTTTAAGGTAAGTATCCCTCATAAAAGGAATCAAATGGTCGACATGATATGTTTCTTCTTTGAATCGGAAAAGGATAAATATAACAAATATATTTGAAGAAGATGAAAAGACGTTCATGTACGACTATTACAGGACAATCTCTTTGAGAGGACAAAATGGTGAGTCTAATCGTTATAGTGTAATACACGAAGTTTATTCGAGACTAATTTACAGTAAAAGTTTGTGATTTATAGATGATATATTATAAAGAATAGGTTAACGTCGATTTATTCATTTACAGAGGAAAAAATGAAGGAGACAAAGAACAAGTAACACACAAGCTAGTTGAAAGAGAAAAACTCGGTATCACAATTTTTTCATATTTTTAATACATCTGCTGCGGTTGAAATCTCAGGTCTCTATTGGCAGAACTGAGACAATTGAGTACCAGTAAATTACTCGCAGAGCAAACTCACGTGTTTCAACTAAAACATAATCTGTTCATTATATTAAAAAAAATGCGTTCAATCTAGAAATTGCAGTTTCATCTCAGTGAGAGTAATTGAAGAGTAAAATTTTAGATTTCAATGTTTATTCTTATAAGCTATGTGAATTGCTTTTATGAAAACAAACAATTTATCTACTTAAATGAATGTACCTTGCATAAGCGTAAATACAACCATTTCCAAAACTAATAATATTTCACCGATACATTCCGTATTGGTGACAATATAAATTAATTTCGAACTATATAAATAGATGTTTCTACCGAAACATTAAGATGCATCAATTTCTAGACCAATACAACAAAGTACGTATATTAATTAGTTATATAGAATAATTATATTGTTATTTATAGTTAGTTAATTATATAGTTATATAAATATATAGTTAGTTAATTATATAGTTATAAGCTACATGTTTTGTATATTGTATACGAAGTCCTCAAATAAAAAGCCCTTTCTTTTATTTATTTTTACAAGAAAACAGAATTTTGAGACTAACATATTTAGTACTAAAGTATTTCTTTCACAGATTGGTGTATACAATAGAATGTATAAAAAGAAATTTTCCCCCTAACAAAGATCTTCATGAATGTACATACAGTCAAAGAGTCAAAAGATATTTTCAAACAATTCACCAAATTTCAGAAAACTGATAAGATATTATTTAATTTAATGAAGATTAAAAATATATAAAAGTTGCTATATTATTATACATACAAATATTTTTTGTAAAAATATTAAGAACAATATTTTGTAATTTCAATATTTTAGAATTTTATTTCACTGTGTAATAATTCTTCCTAAAAAACCCAATTAATTCTTCTAGTTGCCGCTGAAACGTTGACACATCACGAAAAAGCAACATTGATGATTTCTAATTCCGTCTGCGTGTTCATTGCAAGAAGAGGCGTCGACTGACGTCACGGTGATCGTTCAATGAAAAGGACCCACCCGAACGATGTCGCCAAAAGAAAAAGCAACGAAAACACAAGACAAGCTAAGGAAGCGTTTCATTAATGACTTCCTTTCGTAAACACTATTTGAAGTGCACAGTAGCGACATTATATCTGCGCGCGCGAGCCTCTTGCTACTAGTCTAACCATAAACATTTCATTGTCTTTCTTGCCTCTTATCAGTCATTGCAGGATCAAATAATCTTGCCGCCCCCTCCCGATGGCTAAGGTGTAAGCGTGCTTACTCACCATCAAGTCATTCCGGGTTCGATTCTCGGGAGAGTCAGAAATTTTTTTGTAGCTTTTCACATTAATGTCCCAGTTCCCATGGCTGTGAGTACTGAAAAGTGAACCATTCTTCTTCTATCCTAACTCCTAGTATCACTAACTCATACTATTACTAACTACTCCTACTCACACCTCCACGAGGATCAAGTTGTTGGTAAACCCAGCCAACATCCTATCGCCCCATATAGATAAGCTTCAATAGCACGCTTCATTTCCCATTTACAAACACAACAATAAAAAAATATTCATTTCGTACATAGTTTTCATGTAGAGAACGTCCGTTCTCTCCAAGTGCAAACTGATAATAGCGTTCTCTGTTCGCTGCTCTGAGTGCACCCCGAGTGCGGGTTGGTGCAAAAATGTTGCTCCATTTGACAGAAGAGTTGCGGGTTTTACCCCATTTGTCTATTGAGGCTCACACTCCGCGCATTGAGAGCAACTGGACTTAATCTGAAAATTTTCGCAGTGGAGGGGCTGCACCACGCGTCGTTGAGGTTAGGTAAGTCTGCGGATATCGCATCCTAGGAGTTTGTTGCGAATATTATCTTCGTCTGAAAGCTTTTCAGATGAAGAATCGAATTTGTCTTTTCCAAAAGTGAAATAATTATTAAAATGATGGTTTCGTTTATTCGATTAATAACGATCAGTAAATACTTCATTATATATAAATGAATTTGAAAAGGTTATTAAGTGATATATTAATAGTTGTTTATATTAAATTATTGTAGTTTCATCAACTTTTGCGGCTAGTAATGACCATGCTCAATTCGTGCACCCTGCGTGCAGCAAAGATGTTCCATTCACTAGCTACGTAAACCGGTGTAGTGTGGAACACGCACAGAGCAATGACGTATTTCTCCGGTCCAAGCAATGACGTATTTCTCCGGTGCACACTTAAAGCAGTAAATGGAAAATGCTATTAGATATCTGTTATTTTTTATAGCGCGTCAGCATTTTTGGAAACATACCTCCACTACCCCTCTCGTCCAAAGACAGAGAAAGCGTCCGCACTGTATAGGTGTGACACTCGTACCATCTGTGTCAATGAAGAATCATCCTCAACAAATTTTAGGTGTGAGGGGAAAAACCAAACGCAGTTCAATTATCACAGCCGCAAATTTTATAACAAAATATCAGAAAAAAAAACAATTCTGCATAACAAGCAGATTTCAATAAACCTGCGTAGCGGAATAATATAATATGTTTATTTGGATTCAGAAACCACAGCAAAGGAAATAAATATTATGTTTACATTTAATTTAATTATTTATACCGATGGAACGATTCAAACAAAACTGAACTCAACAGGATGGTCTGTTGCTTTCAATTATGACGTTTTGAGGAGTACGTAACAGAAAATTTTAACATATCAGTAAATTAATATCTTCTATTTTACTATTGAATGTATTTTTTTAAAATAAGACCTGTTTTGGTACTCCAGAAAGTTTTTAATACCACAACCTTTTCGTATTCTCCGTGTGTTTTATAAGTCTAGAATCTGTACATATTTCTTCCGCGTACCCTACACGTGGAGAAGATATATGATAACTTTCGACCAGGTGAAAATGGCGACGAGTCGGGAATCGAACCCGGGACCCCTGCTTTGATCGCAGGGGTGTTAACCATTAAACCACCCGTTCGCCTTCCACAACTGTACACAATTTCCACCAAGACATACCAGGTAATTAAGTGCACACAGCATCGTGTGCCGCCTGGTTCACTTATCTCCTGTATGGGGACGTGTCTCAGGTCATCCGGGGTTTAGATCTGGGTGGAAAAGGTTTACGGTTGTGGAAGGCGAACGGGTGGTGTAATGGGTAACACCCCTACGATCCAAGCAGGAATCCCGGGTTCGATTCCCGGCTCGTCGCCATTTTCACCTGGTCGAAAGTTATCACAAGCCTAGAATGTTGTCGAAACAATGTGTTTCCAAAAAAGTTACAAATCTACCGAAATGGTCGTATATTTTTAAAATGTTCAATAATGTCAGAATGTAACCCTGAAGTCCTGATATTACAACAATATTTTTTTAATTGCTTTATGAAACTGCTAAAGAGCATGGAATATGGATCCAGGAAAGATGTCAAGTACAGTCAGTTTCATGACGAGGAGATAAGTTAAGCTGAAGAGACGTGTGGAATACACTGGGAACGAAGGATAGGAGAGAAAGACAAGGCAAGAGGCATCAATGCGACTTACAATGGAGGTCGGACGCGAAAATCCAAGGAGTAAACATTTGCACCGTCGCTAAGCGCCACGGAGTGAATAATCGGGACCAAGAGGAAGAGAGGAGGAAAGAGAGAAGAAGAATAAAAATCGATACAATGGAAGAAACGAAATCACGTCCTCTTTTCACTGATAGCTTTTACTCGACTGTTCCTTTGTTTCGTCCCTTCTCCCCTCGGATGTATGGCGACGAGGGAATGAATACAAAACGAATAGTATTCAAGATACGGTGTTGTATACTTCACCCCTACACCACGATACTTGCGGTGGATCTGCCGGGTTTAGTTAGTCAAATACTTCGACACTATAACGATCTTCTTTGTTTATATTTAACACTCTGGGTGCACACTGGAATCCGATAAATAGGGGGGGG
>NNCF01125986.1:1067874-1081247 GCA_002313205.1 Laupala kohalensis | reverse complement strand
GCTTTAAGGGCTCGTCAACAGCAAGGTCATTAGAGCCCATGCAGGTGGAGAAAAATGCAGTTTCGCACCATAGAGAAGAGCCGTAGTGACTCTTCCCCGTGTGTGGGACTCGCCGAATATCTCGACCAAACCCACTAAAAAACCCTCCTGATGTCAACAACTGTTTAAATACAAAGATGAAAGAAAAAGAGTTATCTAATACATTATATCATTTTTTTTTAATTCTAAATATTATATTTTCTAATTACAGAAAAGAAGGATGAAAGGAAAGAAGACAGGAAAGATGAAAAAGAAATGCAAATTTTAAACCCTAATATACTTTGTGCTAAAATTGTACTCATATTGTCTCTTACCTCATAGCCTCTCACTTCTAAATTTAATTCTCTAATTAAATCCGCAACGTGAAACTCGACGCGACACGATCTTTCTAAATCGTGTGTCCTACTTCAGCGGAACTAGGAAAATATTTTTCACACACGCTGAAGAACAATCAATTTGTATACATGTAGATTTCAATCACTGATCCGCATTATCCATATTACATTAAATCCGCATTATCCACTAACATTAAAATAAAAAACTTCCTTTTTGTAGTAATCTGGGTAGCCATCAGAAGTGACTTATTCGTCCTCCGGTCTGAGTGCTAGTTCCCACAGGTGGTCGTTTTAAAGGAGGGATGTTGATCAGGTGATTTGTTCTTTGGTGTGTACATGTAATATTTCTCTGTTGTAAGTACTCATGTGTCTGCAAATTTCGATTTGTAACTGAGTGTAGGAGAGGTGTCTTTGTGCGCCTTTTTTCTTGTTGAGAATAAATGCAAAATTCCATCATGCTCGTACTAAGGAATATTTCATTTATACGATTTACGTCAATTTCTTAAATCTCATATAGTTACCATACTATCACACGACATTTATGGCACCAATCGAAACCATTAAAGGGTGTTTTGTCCGTAAATCGTAAAGTTTGGACGAATAGTTAAGATTTACAAGCGTTTTCACTTTCACAAGCAGCCGCCACCGCTGCTATCGCTGTCGTGTATTGCCTCAGGCAAACATTTGATTGGCGCGCTATCCAGCGTGAGTTGCTTCATGTGAAGCAAACATTTGAGACTTTTGAGCTATTTTCGACTGTTCTGAAGTGAAAAGTTACGAAAGCAACATAACAAAAACTGATGGGTGAGGTCTGGGCGGGTTGGTCGTTTCACTAAAATACGCAAATAATCCACTCACCAGTGCAGAGTCTGGTGGATGCGACCCCTGCCTCGCCTCCACTGGCGTTGGCCGCTTCGTCTGGCAGGACGCAGTTGAAGCGCCATTGCCAGAACTCCTTGAACCAAGGGTTACGTGTGTTGTTGAAAGGAGACAGGGTGAAGTAGTAGTCATCGAAGCTGAGTTCCGTCGGCGAGTGGATGCGGATGGACATACTGCCTTGCGCTTCGGATTCCAAGCCGTCCGTCACGTCGGCCCGATCTGCCCATCCGTCACTGAAAACACCAGTTACGCCACTCCATTGTTACACTACATTCCTTTCAATGAAGAATTGAGTCGTTCACTAGCAAAACAAGTCACATCACTGTCACAATGTTTTTTTCACGGAACATAAAAATTCCTCTGTCTATAAAAAAGTAATATATTTTTTTCTTTCAAGATTTATATAAAAATTACAAGTGTGTTTTAGTAGTAAACAAATTCTTTTTTTACATTTTTCTTTTACAATTTCGGATGGGTTATAGTTTTATTTAAAATTTCTTGATGAGTCTTGTTAAAACTTCTTTGGAAAGCTATATGTCGGATATATCAAGGTATCTTCATATACTTTTGAAACCAAACGTACGCTTCAACATTTAAAAACAACATGATGCCCTTACAGTTTCTCCCTTATATAGAAGCCAATTAAAACTTATCATATCTGCAATAACCTCAAATTCGCAAAAATAGCGATGTCTTGTTTTGATACTAGACGACCCAATCGTTATAAACATCTTATCAATATTTCTGTACAAAAGATGAATTTGAATTTTTGTCATAAATGAATGTAAAACTTTCAGCATTCGGAAACTAATCAACAATGCTTGTGGTTGGAAGAAACACAAGAAGGTTAGTGATATACTCTGGGATCGAAATACTTGCAAGAATACATTACTAAAAATTTGCTCTGATAATATCTAATTAATTGAGGGCGATTCTACATTTTCTTTATCAAAGAACGAAAATACTAATGAAATATTTTGAATTTAATCTTGCAATTGATTCTACCTCAATCCGATGCAATCAACAAAAAAATTAATTACTGGTACGTAGAAACAATGCATTAATGGTAATGAGACAACGAGATTTTATAATTTCTCTCCACCAAAGTAATCACAACGTGAATGAACTAAAACGCGCCATTCCATCATCTCCGTGTTAATTAATCCATGTTTCGTTTTAGGATCGATAAATAATCACATCCTGTTTGCGAAATTCCTGTTTTCGCAATGTAGCACACGTTGAATGAAACATACGCTGCATGGAATGTAGAAGAACGAACCTTAATTCAGAATCAAGAATAATTTACTATCTCATACAACATATTATAAACAAACATCACAAAAAATAATGAATTGTGTTAGAAATTCATTTGAAGGATAGCTGATATAGCTGTGCAGAAAAACGTTAATATGTCAAAACTCTTGAATTGCAATGGAAAAGACGCTGTAGGTCTTACATATTTTAATGTTAATAGTTCATTAACGAAGTAAAAGTATTGTGAAACTTATTATTTTTATACAAAAACCACTTATATTCTTATTAACTTCCTTTAATTGAAATCATTCACGTAGGATATGATTTCTTGAGTTAAGGACACAATTTATCAACCAACACATCGCCAACGCTTCGACTTCTATGAACTCTTCATCAGGAAAATACATCAAGGTTTTTGACATAAAAGAGACACACAAAAACTATATAATAATAAATTTATTGTCAAAAAAACAGCTACAAACTGCGTATGACCACGTGGAGGACAATAAACTAATTTACTCTCCGGAAGCAAGCAAGGGACCATCCCATCAATTCCGATCAAGGGCCCTAAGGCAGAGGCGGATTCAAAAATTTCAGCAAAAGTTCCTAGATAAGATAAAAAGTTAGCTGCGAGTTATAATACTAATAGAATGTCAATATGTTTATAATTTAACGCAAAAAATTTACATGTACAAGTTATTATTGAACTATAGATAATTCTGATTATAGTGTTTAAAAATCATAAGATTCACGATTTGTTGTTACAATAAACACGTCCCTAAACAAAGCCTAGAGAATCTGTATAAGAAATCCGCCTCTACCAGAAGGAAAAACGGAGAAAAACCCGGGCCAGGATGGGGCTACAGAATTTATGTACACAACCGTGCCAAAGTTGAGTACACATAAAACTAAATTAATATGAGCCATACGGCAACACAACCATGCAAGAAAATAGTTTTTGAAATTGTTATAAGTTATTTAAAAAGTGCTACAGCAATGGCGTGATAAAGTACAAGACGAATTTAACTTTTATTAAAATCAATAAATTCTTTTACAGTGTAGAAGCACTGGTGCAGGAGGTAGTTTTCAATCGCGGATTTGAAGAGATTCAATCTTGAAATATATCTTTTATATTCTTGGGAAGGGAATTATATAGAACGATTCCCGAATGATAATCCTTTTTGGCAAAGAGTGGTTGACACTCTAGGGCGATGAATATTATTACTATTGCAAATATTGTGTTCGTGAACGAGACTGTTTCGTATAAAGCAAGGATGGCACTTCAGTAATTCGGTCTTAACAAACACGACCGTTTCATAAATACAATTACAGAGAAGTGTTAAATCTATAACTGATAATGTTAAAAAACATTGAGGTGTGTGTACGTATGTATAGCTAAGATGACTTAATACACATTGGCGATCTAATGGGTGATGAATTTCATGATCCAAACTCAAGAAATAATATCCTTATTCAAACACGTAGTCAAAGGTTTTCTATAGATTCATTCACTTAGGTAATAATAGGGAAGAAGGGGATGATTCATTTCTCTCTAGAGAAGTTTCAAGGCTACCACTGTTCACGAAACAAAGATAAGAACTTGACGAAAACCTAGGGAGACGCGAAGGCACTTTCGCAGATGTTGCCTTCATGGGTGGACCAGTTTTCATACACCTTTCTAACACATATGACACTGCTATTCGCCCCAATACTATTGTGTAACGCCTTTTTGCTGAAGGTTTTAACGTGTTTCTTCCTCTTAGCCATATTTGTCTGCCGTTAGATTCTTTTATATCGTTCTCCATTTTATCCGTTGTGTTTTCCTACCACTCCTTCCGCTTTATGCGATCTATGACTCTTCTTTTCAGTAAAGATTTTGTAATCTTACTACATGTCTCCAAGTCTGTAAATGAGCCTCTGTTCGACAACTCATTCTCCCTAAAATTACTACATCATTAATTAATTTGAAATAGTCACTGTATGCAATGACGATGTTATCAGACATTGTAAATTACCAGAAAAAATTATTGCAATTCGGTCAATTCTTTATTACTACTTTGCCAAAGCTTCGGTAACCAACGTTATCTTCATCTGGGCTATACAAAACAGAAACCAATTTAGGACTATCTCAACACTCATAATGAAACCTATAAATACTATCCACCACTTCAAATATGATAACCCGATACAACTTTTACCACAAATTATATAAATAATTTATTAACATTAGTGACGTTACATTCCTTAGTAAAGTTTATACAGTCACACACATTCTCTCAAGATAACTCGTAGATAAAAATGCCACATTTTAACACCCTCCATGACTTGGGCACCCATATCACCCAACCAATCACATATTGTATGGAGCAATATGAGTGTTGTCTTGTAACTTGCTCTTTACAATATGTGATTGGTTGGGTGATATGCCTGTATCTGAAATAGATTCAGCAGCGCTCCAATGGTATCGATATTCATTCGTCGGATGACATACTGTAGCCGAAGATTTAAAAACATTCGGGCTATACAATCTCTCCTCTTTATCTTGACTCATTACCTTGTCTTGGCTTACCTCATTACCAACTTAAAAGTGTCCCAAGGTATCTTAAAGAGTTATCCCAATTAATCTTAAAAGTTTTTTTTTTAATATATAGAAGTTGTCTATTTTTCATCCAACGGAAATTGTTAAGAGGGCTACTTTCGTTAACAGGGTCGTCTACATTAGTTATATCTGATTTCATAACTTCGAAATGTCAATTTTTTCAAAAATGCATATTTTATGTACTACATGACAAGATTTCGAACACGTGTTGGAGACCAGAAAATACGTAATCTATTGTACAGCTGTTAATACAATGTTTAGTTAATTTACGTTTCTTATTTCACTTAATAAGGGCTCTAATGACCTTCACGTTGACGAGCCCTAAAGCCCCACACACAAAAAAATCACGTAATTTCAGACAATAGTTCTAGGCGATGTATTTGAATAATTAAAAGTTCGACTACATGATCCGCAACTGAGGTCATTTTGTGTTGTTGTTTTTAAATTTGTTTTTCTTCTTTCAAATACAGTTTCTGTTGAATGAATTGGGTTGTTTTATTTTAACTATTATTTTCTATTTGAACGGACGTCATTATGATGAATTTAGCTATGTGAAATGTCACTCAAACTGACGAATGTTTCTCTTATGGCTCTTTATGTTACGAAAAAGAATCTCATTTGCATCGTATTTATTCTGAAGTCCCTAGTAATAAGGGCAATGATATTATTATGTGTCAAACTCTTCTCCTTTCAACACATTATTCATGACGTCACAAGTGTCGTAAAGAGAGTTTATGAAACGGAAGTTTCAAACCGATTTTTCTTACAATAGTACCAATAGCGCACTCGTTTCGGCGTCTCTTTCCAACCAGAGCTTTTCTCATGAAAATCACTGAAGTTTCCTCGTGATGGGAAGTTTTCACTGTCCGCGGAGGTGGGGGAAGCGAAGGAACGACGCTGCCGTTCCGAGTCTTCCAGTTGCTCGAGTCGTTGGGATGTTCTTCTTTCTTCAGTACATATCAACGCACCGAAAAAACAAAAAGTTGGAAAGACGGGGATCTACAGTCACTATTTACGTGTTCTAAAATTTGTAAATAGAAAAATCTATTTGTAAATAGAAAATAGAGGTGTACCTTAGTAAATATTGATGTTCCATGCGATTTCAATCTCGCTGTTTCAAAAAGTTAAATTGTAATTTACGATGATAATTTCTGTCACATAATATTATTATTTCAGAGGCCGATAGCAGAATAAATCGTAGTTTATATCTTCAAAATAGTAAAAACGATATAATTTCAAAACTTAGCAAACTAATAGCAAACAACAAACTTGTTTTGAATGTATATTTTCTCTTTTATTGAACTGAATTATTTATATGCGAAGAAACATTCCAAAGTTGAATCGCTATCATTGGAAATACAATGAGAAATACATGTAAGAAATTCTTCATGAATAGTTGGAAATGATATTGAGACTATGAGCAATAAAAGTCAAAGAGCATATTGATGTCTGGGAACTTTTGGAATATCAAATACATGCCAGACAGCAAGATGTTTTTTCTTCTTTTTTTCTTTTTAGGGAGAGTGGGTGGTGTGCGAATTCCTCGAGAAATCAGGCTGAAGAAGAAGTGTCAGTGAACCTGAAGGGAAAGGAAAGAGGAATAAAAGACGTTGCAGACAGTGAAACAAAAAGACTCCAAGTGGTATCGACAGCGGTGACAAGAGGCATAGAAGATGCGGAGGAAACAAATTTGAAGATGAAGAGATAAAAATTACATTGAGGGAATTTATGAGAGGGACGAAGAAAGAGAGGAAGAGCACAAGAATAAAACATTCAAAAACAAAAAGAGAGGTCAATAAAAGATACAGCTTGTAACAGATGTGAAGTTTCGGAAAAGCGGGGAAGCTAAAGAAAGGAAAGACTGACAACAGAAATAGAACTGATCTGAAGCCGAAGAGCAATGATAGAAAAAGAACTGAAGGTGGTCAAGAGTTGAACCACTCGCGTGTGCGGGGGTGAGGTGGGAGGGTAGGGGAAGTGAAGGTCTGCCAACGACGGACGTTTTCCGACCGCGTTGGGAATGAACGAGAAAGCGCAATTTTCCGAAAGAGTAGGACCTCTCATGGAATCCTCGGCATTAGGATTGCCTTAACCAGAAGCTATTACACCCACGTGCGCCAACGATTCACGGCAGCACATTACTCGCAGCGCCGCCCTTGCGAACAGCTTCCACTTCAACTATGTGTCTGTTAGGGGCTACGTGAAGAGCGAGATTTATGAAGTTTTTAAAATCAGAAAAAAATCTACTTCAATTCTTTTATAATCTAATTAAAAAAATAATTAAAGATTTGCTACATGAACTAACAATATATATTTCGTTTCTTTTTATTATTTGAACCTGACGACGACTTAAAACGAAGTCAAAACGTTGTAAGTTCTCACCACAAAATACATATTGTTCGTCCATATCGTAAGTCTTTCATTACTTATTCAATCAGAAAAAAATTATCGTGTTCATATTGCTTATATCACAAATTATATCTAACAAACAGAAAATGATTCGTCAGTAAATCACCTTATTCTGCAACAATACCCATGAAGATACGAAAATACTGTTTGTAAAAATTCGAAAAATAAGTTGCTTCATTAACACGAATTATGAGCGGACAGAAATTTTATTAGTTATTTTAAAAAAATTAAAATATTATTAAGAAGAAAACAGAAATTATAATTCATCATTGTCATATAATATATTATAACATGTTAATAATTAAGATTCATGGAAGACTTCTTGTAAATATATGGGCAATTATAAGTATTCATTCCTAAATGTGAACAAAAACACTAAAATATGAATAGTACAACAAAAACAATCAAAGAATCTTAACAATTGATACTGTAATGTAAGAAATCTAACTGGAAGTATTAGTGGAATCCAACAATTGTCTTGTATTATTTGTTTTATCTTATATTTACATTATTTTTTAATATAATTTTAATATATTGTCGCACACACTAACTTGTCTGTGTACATCGCGGAGTTCCAACAATGGTTTTGGTGCTATATCGTTCAAGCTTAAAAATTGACCGTAAGTTTCAAAAATTTAACCGTTGTTTGGTGGTATTTATTTATACGTAATACAACTTATTTGATTTTTGCGTTTGGCATCACGTGATAACATAAGTAATGTTTCATAATGTAGGTTCATATTGTGGTGATTTTATTATCAGTATTGGGTTATAACCACAATGAAATAAAAAGTAGTGCTTTTCGGCCGACGGGTGACACCTTGTTTCAACTTAACTAGTTTGCTTCGTTATTAATTCTCATTTAATTAACACCACATTTTATTATTTTATTTCAGAATGCTATTTTTTGGGGGGCGGGGGCTTTACGGCTCGTCGACATCGAGGTCATTAGAGCCCTAAAATTCAGTACAGGTAGGGAAAATGCAGTTACGCACAAAGGAGAACCAACATGACTCTCCCCGCGTGAGGGACTCGTCGAATGACTCAACCAAACCCACTAAAATCATATTAACAATTATATTAAAACATATATCATTACATCATAACATTGCTACGAGGAAAATGAAAGATATATTCTAGCCCTCGCAACCTACTAGCGTCGGGATCGAAAAGAACAAGAGGTGACCAAGGAAGGTCAGGAAAGAGAAAGGAAGGATCTTAGTACAAGTAAGTGGAAGTAATGCCAGACTCAGCTCAGGGCCTCGTGTTTGCCAAACACGTACTCACTAGATGTATGTCCCCTGGGGGGCAGAATGCTAAAAATTGACGAAAAACGGATAAAGGCAAAAATGGGGTTCAACAAAAATACACGAGTGGTGAATTATCATATATCTGTGACAACTGTTTGTCCCATTAAGATTTTAAACACTAAAATATTATTGCTTCAAACGTATTATTTCCTTATTCTCATAAGTATAGTATTTACCTACCAAATGTATCACGAAAAAGAATGTAACATAGGAAGACTGATATATTTCTTGACCAGCAAAGATGAGTTTATTTTCTATCGTAGAGTATGGCAATTTATGTTTTACGGAACTATTATTAGTAAATAAGTTATGATTCAGAATTGATAGAAATCCTAGAGTTGGAAAAATTTGGTTTAATGTTTTAAGAAGAAGAAAATACATGTTAATAGTTAATGGATCTCAAACATATTGAAACTATTATGATTGTGTATTTACACATAATAAGCAAATACTTTTCTTAAAACCGTTCTTCAATAACTTTAAAACCTCCATAGATATACGTGTATCAACGGACCTTAGTGTCTGTTTCAACTAATCTCATCACTAATTAAATAAATAATTAAAAACTTACGACCTTTTATGGACGAATATTATTATAAAAGGTTGTGCGTTTTTCATTATTTATTTAATTGGAATACATAATGGACCAACTTTTAACTTATAAACATTGTTTATACATTCAAACTAAATAAAGTATAAAATATGATTTCTAATGACAAAAAATGCACGGTGTTAACTCTCTCTCTCTCAAAAAAAAAGAATGTTTTGGGCAAAATTGTAAACAACCATCTTTACACGATGTTTTGAAGTTTACTACCAATTATCACTCATTTTACTTGTTTTGCTAAACTAAAAATTTCTGTATTGATTTTAGATAAAAATGGTGAAAATATCACTATGATAACTCGCATTCAGCTCTTTAATATATACCGTAGCAAATAAAATAAAACATAAATTTTGTGTTGAACCGTAATAGCTATTAGTGACCATCGAATGCGTGAATATGCATCAGGGGAATTTAATTTCTCCCATTAATAATGTTCGTCAATAGAACTATTAATTTATTTTTGTGTGGTTCATTAATACAAACCTAACACAGCAGTGGTTACCAAACAAGCTGAATAATGGTGAATACGCTTTAAAAGAGAATTGAATATTCTTCCTTGTAGAATCAAAGGCCTTCCTTATCAAAAGAAAACTTTCAGTTATGCAAAAAACAACAACAATAAATCTGGACGATCTCTCTCCATCCTTTGCTATCTCCAGGTTTTACAACATTATCATCAGCAAATAATGTGTACATTAAGAAAACTCTTCCACATTTCCTGATCAACAATGAACTTGTATGAAATGAAAGATGATCTTTGTATCTAGTGTCGATTCTCTTAAAAATATAAGATGTGTTCATACAGCTACCATTTAAGATGATACTACAGCTCCAAGTTAGTCAAATCACTGAGAACTACAATTGCTATCTTTCTTTTCGTTGTAATTGTTTCATAACACAACATTATGAATTATCACGATGAAAAAAACACGATTTAATTTATGTCTGTCACTTAATAGTACTGTAGAAACAATGTTCAGGAACTAATTTGTTTGAAATGCACAAGAGCATGTAAAAACATGGTGGTCGAACGCTACACTTACATGATTTATGCATCACCCATCGGAAAAAATGTGACATTTTTAATGTCCTGCGACATATAGCTTAATGTAATGTAACAATGATTGCGGAAATTTTACTACAAATAAAACTACATTTCCATCATTTTCGTGATTTAAAAATTGTTCTTTTTTGAAAATAAATATTTCCTCCATGTGACGCAGTATATCACACCGTCAATTGTAATAGCAATAATTTGATTTAAATGGCCGGTGAGGTATGTTTATCAAGTTGAAATCACACTAAGTACATGATACTCTGTTTATTTATGCCGATTTGCGATATATTGGCGATTTATCTCTTCCTACGTACTACATTAAGAGTACGGGAAGTTACACATTCAAGTACCATTCATCAATTCATCAGAAATTCAATGGAAAGAATTTCAGTTGAATTGTATTTAGTGGTTTTAAATTGCATTATATTTAATTTAAAATATGATCATAAATTAGTTTATATGCACTAACAAACATTTCATTACACAACTAAGTACTGTAGCATCTATATATTACAGCAATAGTACAGAAATTTTATTTAAAAGGAAATTCCGCGATCCTGATTTTGAATGAGGTATCAATAATTAATATTAAGAGGTAACTTCGGGTTCATATATGAAATATTTGGTGATACCTCACTTCGCGTTTCGATCACAATGTTAATTCCTAACTCCAATTTCAAATTCCTCTCCACAATCTAACGTCGATTCCATTTCTCGTGAGTCACAAACTTTTTGCGAAAATAAAATAATTATATTTCATCATAATGTCCAATCCCTTTCAAACAAATTGACAGACATTGAAATTCTGGTACACGAAAGTCGATTCGATTTGCTATGCCTCACAGAGCATTGGCTTTCAACTAACAACATCAATGATACTGCTATTTCTAGTTATTATTTAGCAAGTTCTTACTGTCGGCAAAATTTTAAAGGCAAAATTCCCCACGGAAGTACGTGTATCTACGTTCGTAATGATATTTTATCTTCTCCACTGACAGGCTACGAGAACTTCTGAATAGATAGTATGTTTGAATTTTCTGCAGTTAATCTGACCGACACCGGTATTGTTGTTTTGTGTATTTATTGACCTCCTCAATCAGATCTTGACATATTTTTTCGGAACTTCGAAATTGTTTTAAAACATATCACACATAAATCTACTAAATCTATCGTTATATGTGGCGATTTCAACATCGATTTCCTGAGTACATCCGACTCCGCACATTCACCAGTTAATCGATTCAAGAATCTTATCGACTCCTTCAACCTTATTACTACGATAAATGACCCCACTCGCCTCTCCGGCTCATCTCAAACATTGCTAGATCAAATTATAGTCAACAATGGAATCTCGTATCTCTCTGAAGTGTTTATCGCCGGATACAGTGATCACCTTGCTCAAGTATTGACTACTAATAATAAACTAAAACCACTTAAAATCCTTTACAAATTTACAAGAGAGTTTAATGACATTAATGAATCCATATTTATAAATTATTTGCGTGAAGAAACATGGAAAGATGTTTACAACTGCCAAAACACCGACGACAAATTCAATATATTTATCTAAATATTCCTAAAACACCTAGCTTTCCCACAAAACGCAAGTTAATTAACACAAAGAAATACAATAAATGGATCACCCAAGAGATAAGGATTTCTTCCAAAAACAAACGCCGTTTATATTATCTTTCAAAACGCTATAACCAACCACCCGAATTCCATAATTATATTCGTAAATATAAGACTATTCTTCGAAAAGTAGTCTATGCAGCTAAAGTAATGGAAAACGACAGGCATATAATAACATCGAACAACCGAATGAAAGCCATGTGGAATATTGTTAACAATTACATGTCAACTTCTGAAAATCGAGAAGAAAATGTTTCTTTACTAAACGATGGCAAAATCGTATCAAAACCTCAGGACATCGCAAATTTGTGTAATTCTTACTTCTCAGAAGTTGGTAAAATAACGAACTANTAAAATAACGAACTCAATATCTTCAAAACAATGTCCTCCAATTATATCCACCCACGTACCCAATTCTATGTTCACTTCCGAAACTAACGCCAATGAAGTCATGAAAATCATCAGCTCATTAAAAAACAAATGTTCAACAGGCGTAGATGATATACCTGAGTTTATTGTTAAATTTTCGTCCCATGCTACATTAAATCCACTCATAAATATTTTTATAGTTCTTTATCGGAAGGGGTGTTTCCCAAAATATTTAAGAGAGCTAAAGTGAAACCTTTACACAAGAAACGAAACAAACTTAATATTAGAAATTACCGACCAATATCTCTACTACCCACTTTCTCAAAAATCCTAGAAAAATTGTTCTATAAGCGTCTTCTAGATTTTTTATCAAAATATAATATTCTCTCTGACGATCAACACGGTTTTAGGAAATCCTTTTCCACTACAAGCGCCATATTTTCCTTCTTAAACGATGTTACCACATCTCTAGACAGTGGAGAAAATCCTCAGGGTGTTTTTCTTGACTTATCCAAAGCATTCGATGTCATCGATCACGAAATTCTCCTTTCAAAATTGCATTCTTTAGGTATTCGTGGACTTCCACATCAATGGCTAGCTTCTTATTTAAAAGATATATATCAACAGGTAGAAATATCCTATACTAAAAATAAAATACTTCAGCGTTGTCTTTCAGAAACAAAGCCACTTACTTGCGGAGTACCCCAAGGATCAATTCTCAGCCCTAAACTCTTTTTATTGTATGTGAACGACATGTCATCATCCACATCAGATTGCAAAATTGTTATTTTTGCTGATGACACTAATTTACTGTCTAAGCACGCCAATGCTCAAAATGATTTGTCTAACCTTTCGACTTGGTTCCATGCAAATCGTCTCATTG